>VYZU01087027.1:0-13707 GCA_013401355.1 Ceyx cyanopectus | reverse complement strand
ACAAAACTTGCCTGCTTTTCACCAAACCAGGACATGATCACAGATAAGTATAACTAGATTTTCATCAAGAATTAACCTTTAATTTAAAGTGTTTGCATTCTACTATAGCTACATACAAATGTCCACATAATTTTTGGCAATATGAAAGGCTATTTCCAGGTTCTCAATTTACTATAGAGGAAAATGGGAATAAAGTTTGACCAAATCCTACTGAACTGCCAAAAGCCTGAAGTTGCTTATTTTATAAATCTTTCCAAAGTGGTAGAAAAAGACTTGCTGTGTTGCTTTTCCATAGACATAGTCATTAACTCTAAATATTTCACTCTGCTCAATCACAACCCATTTCCACAGATGAATACTAGACTGCTGCATAACTTGTTTCTGTTCTTAGCTCACCACCCTGTTTTAATGCTATTTTTTTTGCTTGCCTGCTGTATAGGAGTGACAGAGAGAAGTTGAACCATGTGGCAAAAAAAAGGAAGTGTCTTAAACAGAAATTAATGTGTCCTATGTAACATGTTGGTGAAGCCAAACAGTGAAACCTCCTACTACTATTGATGAAATTATTCCCACTCATTTTCACATGCATTAGGTAAACCTTTTGATGGTCTTTCAGTGACAGTCTGGTAGAAGATCACAGAGTATCACAGTATCACAGAGTATCAGGGGTTGAAAGGGACCTTGGAGATCATCGAGTTCAACCCCCCTGCAAGCAGGATCATAAGCTAAGTATAATCTAACACAGGTCACAGAAGAACGCATCCAGGCAATTCCTGAAAATCTCCAGAGAAGGAGACTCTACAGCCCCCCTGGGAAGCCCATTCCAGTGCTNCTCAGCCTCTCCTCACAAAGTATGTGTTCCAGTCCCTTAGTCATCCTTGTAGCTCCCCCTTGGACTCTCTCAAGCAAATCCCTGTCTCTCTTGAACTGGGGAACCCAGAACTGGACACAATACTCCAGGTGAGGTCTCACCAAGTGCAGAGTAGAGGGGGAGGAGAATCTCACTCAATCTGCTGGACACACTCTTCTTGATGCACCCCAGGATATCATTGGCCTTCCTGGCCACAAGGGCACATTGCTCTTCCATTGAGAACTAGTTGTGCACCAAGACTCCCAAGTCCTTTTCCACAAGGCTGCTTTCCAGCAGATCACCTCCCAGTCTGTACTGATGTAGTTTGTCATTCTTACCCAGATCCAGGACTCATCCTTGTTGAACCTCATTTGGTTCTGCCCTGCCCAGTTCTCCAACGTGTCCAAATCTCACTGGATGGCTGCATAGCCCTCAGACGTATCCGTCAATCCTCCCAGTTTTGTGTCATCATCAAACTTGCTGAGCAGACACTCTGTCCTGTCATTAATGTCATTGATAAAGATGTTGAACAGGACCTTTAATGGTATTATGTTCTTCACGTTATAAAACATTCATGCACTAGTTTACCACCTAAGCAGATGATCTACAAAATACATTTCTACAGTTGTAAGTGCAAGTAAGCAAATCCATTACATATGATCAATAGAATTTTTCAGATGCGTTCAAATTTTCAATGTCCCAGAGTAATTTCAGACTATCTTTCTGGTTTAGGTGGAACTGGAGGTAAATATGGAAAAGAAAGAGATCCAGTCTGTTGAACATGGACTTTATTTAGAAAGCATAAAACTATTCTGGCATTTGGCATTAACTCAACCTGTCTATAGGCAAGCAGTGACTCTGAAAACTTAAAGACATTCTGTAAACCTAAACCATCTTTTTGGAAACAGTTTGCTGCTTATCCATTGAAAACTAATACTGTTTTTTTTTTCCAGTGTACTGTTCATTTGCTGGAAAACTCAGTTATCCCTCAAAGCCAGAAATGCTTGTATCTCCCTGTTTTTTCATTTCTCAAAACCATAATGATACATTGAATGGCAAAATAAGTAACATCTGCAATCCTCAGATGGAAGAAAACGAGAACATTTTCTGTAACATCCAATATAAATATCTGCAATAAACACCTCTTGAAGGGCTTAACCAGAGGACAACATAAGCATTGCAGTGCAATGCTTTGTTTGACTTGTGGTATTCCATGGCTCAAGTGAAAAGGACATCTCTGTTTTAGTGTATCTAAGGGTTTCAGAGGATGGAGCATAATAAAAAGCTATCACAGTTCTGTAAAAAGCTAAAAGAAAACAGCTTCAGAGCTATACTTACTAGATTTGTCATAATTCTTCTTTGGACAGGAGTGTATGTCCTGGTTCAACCTTGCTGTTCTCCAAAACTACAAAATCAGCACTTAGTCCAAGGAAGTGGTGAGAGGAAAATACTTTTTTTTTTCTTTAAAAAAATCCCAAACATTAGGACTTCATAAATACCACACATTAAATTTGAGTCATAAAATCCCATAAAACCAATAAGTAATGGATAGGATGATTATTCAAACTTTGCCAGTTTGCTTTTCCAATAATTCAAGATAATCCAAGGTTTGTGCGTATGAATTTGTGTTTTCAAATCACTTCAAGATGCAGAAAGACTTAGACTCTGTTTCCAGCAGATTTAAAAACAATATTTACTTTTTTATATCTTCCATTATTGTACCCAAGCAATAGGTTCTGATAACTGCTACTCTACTGTTTTCCAGACAGTACAATACAGGTGACAATGCCATTGTATTAACTCATAAAGATGATTCTGCAAGTTTGATTCAACAAGAAATATTTAAATAAAAAAGATACCCTTTTTGCCCCAGTTACTCAGAGAAAGCAAAAGTTAAATGTAAAGGTACATTCTGTGAAATTTTGACACATATTTTGGGACATACTGAAGAGGAATGGACAGTCAATGGAGTGAGGCCAACATTAACCCATAGTTTTGTGACCAGCAATGGTCTGTGTTAGACACCTCAAAGAAGACAAGAGAAAACAACTCATAGAACCATAGAATGGTTTGGGCTGGAAGGGGCCTCTACAGGTCATGTAGTCTGATCCCCACTACAGTATGCAGGGACATCCTCAACTAGATCAGGTTGGTCGGAGTCTTGTCAAAAATCACCTTGAAATCTTCAGGGATGGGGCCTCAAGTACTTTCCTGGGCAACATGTTCCAGTGTTCACCCCTGTCATAATAAAGAACTTGTTTCTAGCATCCAATATAAATCTACTCTAAAACCACTGCCCCTCATTCTGTCACTGCAGGCCTTTGTAAACAGTCCCTTTCCCACCTTTTTGTAGGCCCCCTTCAGGTACTGGAAGGTTGCTATGAAGTCTTCCTAAAACCTTCTCTTCTCCAGGCTGAACAACCCCAGCTTTCTCAGCCTGTCTTTGTAGTTCCAGCCCTCTGATAATTTTCGTGGACCTCATCTGGACCTGCTTCATCAGGTCCAGGTTCCAGAACTGGACACAATAATCCTGTTGATGTCTCACCAGAGCAAAGTGACATAATCACCTGTCTCAATCTGCTGGCCACATTTCTTTTGATGTAGCCCAGGATGAGATTGGATTTTTGGGTTGCAAGTTGTTTGCTAATATCCAGCTTCTCATACAACAGAACCCCCTAGTCATGTTCTGCAAGGCTGCTTTACATCCCCTCATCCCCCAGCCTCTATAGAGAACTTTGTTCTTGCCCAGGTGTATGACCCTGAACTTGGTTTTGTTGAACCTCATGAGGTTCACCTGGGCTCACCTCTCCAACTTGTTCAGTTGACATCCCATCCATCTGGCTTATTGACAGCACCACTCAGCTTGGTATCATCCGGAAACTTACTGATGGTGCACTAGATCTTTCTGTCTGTATCAATGATAAAAATAAACAGTACAGGTTCCAGTGTGGACCCCTGAGGGACACCACTTCTGTCCATCTGGACTTTGAGCCACTGACCACTACCTTCTGGAAGTAACCATGCAGCCAATTCCTTATTCACTGAACATTTCACCCATCAAATCTATATCATCCAACTTGGCAAGTAGGATGTTTTGGGGTCCGTGACAAAGGCCTTGCAGAAGTCCAGATAGGTGACATCCATAGGTTGTCCCTTGTCCACTGATGTAATAAATTTATTATAGGAAGCCACTAGGTTCGTCAGACAGAATTTACTCCTGGTAAATCCATGCTGGCTGTCTTTGTTCACCTTCCTGTCCTCAATATGCCTTATCAGACCTTCTAGGAGAATCTGCTCCATGATCTTCCCAGGCAACAGAGGTGAGGTTGACAGATCTGTAGTCTCCATTTCCAGCCCTTTCCAGAAAGTTAATTATTCAGTATTTCCTACTATACCTCCTGATAAACTTTTACTCCTATTAGTGCAATCAGATAACTGGTATCATAGAATCATAGAATGGTAGGGGTTGGAAGGGACCTGTAGATCATTAGGTCCAATGCCCCTGTCAGAACAGGAACTCTAAAGGCAGACCACACAGGAACAGATCCAGGTGTGTCTTGAAAGTCTCTAGAGAAGGAGACTATGCAACCTTTCTGTGCAGTCTGTTCCAGTGGTCTCTGACTCACAATGAAGAGGTTTTTCCTCATGTTAAGGTGGAACTTCCTGTGTTTCCCCTTGCTACCATTACCTCTTGTCCTATCACAGAGCACCAATGCAAAGAGACTGGCCCCTTCTACTTGACACCCACCCTTCAGATATTTGTAACCATTTATAAGATCCCTTCTAAGGCTTCTCTTTTCCAGACTGAACAGCTCCAGGGCTCTCAGCCTTTCCTCATAAGAGATATGTTCCAGTTCCTTAATAATTTTTGTAGCTATTCATTGGACTCTCTCTAGTATTTCCCTGTCACTCTGGAACTGGGGAGCCCAGAACTCAACACTATACTCTAAATGTGGTCTTGCTAGTGCAGAATGGAGGGGAAGGAGAACTTCCATCCACCTGTTGGCCCCACTTTTCTTAATGCACCTTAAAGCATCTATCTTACAAATAATACATTTCTAGTATTCACAAACTAATGTAATTCTCAGGAGAATTTATCTCTCAAAAGAATTAATCATCAGATTCTCTGTGTCACGTTGGGATTAATGCTTAAACTGGTGAACAGATATTCATTCATCATTAGTTTTATATACACTTAGAAAAAACCCCATCAAAATACACCTACAAGATAAAGCATAAGACATCTAGCATTTGAGACAAGTTCCATTTTCATTGCAAATGCGTGCATATGCGAATAACCATAATCAGCCACATATTTCAGGATATACCTAAATAATGCATATTTTCCACATTGCATACTTGCAGCAACTGTTTGGGTTCGTTTTTTTGTTTGGTTGGTTTTTTTGGGGGGGTGTTTTTGGTTTGGTTGTGGTTTTTTTTCATGAAATGTAAAGCACAGGAATTTGGACCCAGATCAATCTATGCATGTCTCTGTGATCACCATTGAATTTTCCCATAGGAGGGGGATAATCAGATCTTCTAGTCTTCTGATAATTGCATTCTAGAGACTAGATCCTAGTCCTATTTACATGGAGGTAAATTAGGAACTCTTGCACCAAAACAACAACAACAAAAAAAGTGCCTTGATTTTTGTCTGGTTGGGCCAGGAATGTTTTGGGTTTGGTTGAAGTTTCATTTGATACCACAGAGCATCAAATACCCTTAAAATCTACTGATGATACATTTAGAGCACAACCTCAAAATAGGCAAGATCTCTGTAACCAGACTACTCACCAGATGCCTGTGAAATTTAATTCAAAGTTAGAGCAAAGTTATAGTAACACAGAGAAACTCTAATAGAGTGTCATAAATTACAATGTACAGTAAGTTATTTAAACCTGAGGAGGTATTTAACATGAAAGATTTTACTTAATCTGACCTTCTTTCTCTATTCTTCCTTAATGTATTTATATCGTGTCTGAAAAAGCTTTCCTTCTTAATTTATGGAAACTCACATGTTTCTAACCAAGACTCAAACTTTATAGTATAAATTATATCAAACAAATAACTCTATCAGAACATCAAGATAAGTAGATCTTTACTATAGATAGTAGTTCAAAATGTTAAAATTCTCTGAGAATAGTTCTACAGAATGAATATACAGAATTTTGGCTAGACTTTGTTAGGTCAAATGAAATTTAAAGAGTATAAATACATACTCAGTGAAAAAGAGTGAATCAATAATGCAGTGAAATATGTAAACATCAATCTTAATGTGATTTATGACATTTTTTGATTATCTGCTTGTAATCTTTAAAAAAACCTTCACACATTTCTCAATCAAAAACATCACTGAAGTCAGAAGTGCAGAAAACAGCATTATGTTTATGCTTCCTGAAGTAAAGGTAACAGCTTGTTGTAACGTGCAATCAGTGTGAAGTTGACCTGTTACACGTGAAGCATCAGGACAATTAAGGCAACAATGCTCTCCTGTTCTCAACTAGGTTTTGTCACCATAAAACATTATAATATCAGCCCACATTAGAAGTTACCTCCAGCCAAAACAGCCTCCCAACAGTGGGGGCAGCCTTGTCCATTCAGCACATAAGTTCAGGTTCAGGTTGCCATTCACATAAAATATATGGATCTGGAATGGAAGCAGCCAAAGAGAAGATGCCACCTTCCCAAAACTTAGCAAATATTATAAGCCCTGTTTTTGCCATCGTGGTCTGGAGCCTGGCCAGCTGCCAGGAGAGTAGTACCATGAGTACAGAAAAGCAGTTAATGTATCATTTTAAGGCTGGAAAATACGGCACTGTTGATGAAGCCAAGTCTGAATTAATTTTTTTTTCTTTCTTTCTTTTTGTAGGCAAATAGACCATAATCTGATATGCCTCTATTTTTTTTTTTTCTGAGAACAAGAACAGTGAAGACATGAAAATATTCTTTTTCAAAGCAAGCAAAGTTATTAATGTATTTCCTCCCAACTGCTTTTGTTTTAATGTCAGTAATGCAGCTTTCTAGGTTAATTTTTCATTACCAAAACCTTGTCTCTCATTTCTGATAGACTGTGCTTATTTTATTTCTTAAACNAGTATTTCCCTGTCACTCTGGAACTGGGGAGCCCAGAACTCAACACTATACTCTAAATGTGGTCTTGCTAGTGCAGAATGGAGGGGAAGGAGAACTTCCATCCACCTGTTGGCCCCACTTTTCTTAATGCACCTTAAAGCATCTATCTTACAAATAATACATTTCTAGTATTCACAAACTAATGTAATTCTCAGGAGAATTTATCTCTCAAAAGAATTAATCATCAGATTCTCTGTGTCACGTTGGGATTAATGCTTAAACTGGTGAACAGATATTCATTCATCATTAGTTTTATATACACTTAGAAAAAACCCCATCAAAATACACCTACAAGATAAAGCATAAGACATCTAGCATTTGAGACAAGTTCCATTTTCATTGCAAATGCGTGCATATGCGAATAACCATAATCAGCCACATATTTCAGGATATACCTAAATAATGCATATTTTCCACATTGCATACTTGCAGCAACTGTTTGGGTTCGTTTTTTTGTTTGGTTGGTTTTTTTGGGGGGGTGTTTTTGGTTTGGTTGTGGTTTTTTTTCATGAAATGTAAAGCACAGGAATTTGGACCCAGATCAATCTATGCATGTCTCTGTGATCACCATTGAATTTTCCCATAGGAGGGGGATAATCAGATCTTCTAGTCTTCTGATAATTGCATTCTAGAGACTAGATCCTAGTCCTATTTACATGGAGGTAAATTAGGAACTCTTGCACCAAAACAACAACAACAAAAAAAGTGCCTTGATTTTTGTCTGGTTGGGCCAGGAATGTTTTGGGTTTGGTTGAAGTTTCATTTGATACCACAGAGCATCAAATACCCTTAAAATCTACTGATGATACATTTAGAGCACAACCTCAAAATAGGCAAGATCTCTGTAACCAGACTACTCACCAGATGCCTGTGAAATTTAATTCAAAGTTAGAGCAAAGTTATAGTAACACAGAGAAACTCTAATAGAGTGTCATAAATTACAATGTACAGTAAGTTATTTAAACCTGAGGAGGTATTTAACATGAAAGATTTTACTTAATCTGACCTTCTTTCTCTATTCTTCCTTAATGTATTTATATCGTGTCTGAAAAAGCTTTCCTTCTTAATTTATGGAAACTCACATGTTTCTAACCAAGACTCAAACTTTATAGTATAAATTATATCAAACAAATAACTCTATCAGAACATCAAGATAAGTAGATCTTTACTATAGATAGTAGTTCAAAATGTTAAAATTCTCTGAGAATAGTTCTACAGAATGAATATACAGAATTTTGGCTAGACTTTGTTAGGTCAAATGAAATTTAAAGAGTATAAATACATACTCAGTGAAAAAGAGTGAATCAATAATGCAGTGAAATATGTAAACATCAATCTTAATGTGATTTATGACATTTTTTGATTATCTGCTTGTAATCTTTAAAAAAACCTTCACACATTTCTCAATCAAAAACATCACTGAAGTCAGAAGTGCAGAAAACAGCATTATGTTTATGCTTCCTGAAGTAAAGGTAACAGCTTGTTGTAACGTGCAATCAGTGTGAAGTTGACCTGTTACACGTGAAGCATCAGGACAATTAAGGCAACAATGCTCTCCTGTTCTCAACTAGGTTTTGTCACCATAAAACATTATAATATCAGCCCACATTAGAAGTTACCTCCAGCCAAAACAGCCTCCCAACAGTGGGGGCAGCCTTGTCCATTCAGCACATAAGTTCAGGTTCAGGTTGCCATTCACATAAAATATATGGATCTGGAATGGAAGCAGCCAAAGAGAAGATGCCACCTTCCCAAAACTTAGCAAATATTATAAGCCCTGTTTTTGCCATCGTGGTCTGGAGCCTGGCCAGCTGCCAGGAGAGTAGTACCATGAGTACAGAAAAGCAGTTAATGTATCATTTTAAGGCTGGAAAATACGGCACTGTTGATGAAGCCAAGTCTGAATTAATTTTTTTTTCTTTCTTTCTTTTTGTAGGCAAATAGACCATAATCTGATATGCCTCTATTTTTTTTTTTTCTGAGAACAAGAACAGTGAAGACATGAAAATATTCTTTTTCAAAGCAAGCAAAGTTATTAATGTATTTCCTCCCAACTGCTTTTGTTTTAATGTCAGTAATGCAGCTTTCTAGGTTAATTTTTCATTACCAAAACCTTGTCTCTCATTTCTGATAGACTGTGCTTATTTTTTTTCTTAAACATTTTTGTTTTTCTTTTTTTTTTCATTTTTCTTTTTTTTTTTTTTAATTTTCATTTGTTTTCTTGTTTGTTTCTTTGGTTGGTTTTGGTTGTTGGGCTGGGTTTTTTTTCCTAATTTCTCACAAAATCCCAATTTGCAGATGACAGCTGAGAATGGGAAATCAGTAGTGGAATGTGTTTCTATTCATGCTGGAGTATAGTTAAGTTTTCTTTCTCAACACTATTTTGAATTTTCACTCAGACTGGGAGTTCACAGTTCCAAATTCATCATATGACCTCTTGGAAAGTACAGAGTGCTAAAAGATAATATTATTCTCTTTTTCTTCTCCAGGAAGAGCTACAAGTAGCTCAAAACCACCCTGAGATTCCTGCAATCATGATTCCATATGCTGACCATATGGCGACTTGTAGATCTGGCAGAAATTAAGCATTTAGTCCTATCTAAGCAGGCACATACAGATTGAAAAAAAAAATCTGATCTTGCCAAGCTGGCAATTACTGGCAGCCTAGTGCACTGTTGGCTTCCATACCTCTGCAGGGACATAAGTGGTAGAGGGACATGCTCTAAGTCCTCTCTTCACCCAATCTATTAAAGACAAAACTGTTTGCAGAATGACACACAAGCATCATCAGGAAGGATGGAGTAAGTAAGTAAAAATATGTTTTTATAGACTGTGGATAAGAACATTTTTTATTATACAGTATTGTATCTAAAAGTTTGCAAGAAAACATTTCTGTTGGACTGTACACAGGCCTTTTTTCATTGTACTTGTTCATAGTGAACAAGTTTACCTTCTTTTAGTCTTTCATGTACTCTGAATGAAGACTTGAATTAAAAGTCTCTTATGTCCTTTCATTGAAACTAACAAATATTTTGGCAAGCTTTCTGTGCCTCACACTGGTAGATAAAGAATGCAGAACATTAGGCCAAATGAGCAGGTGACACATTTTCTTTTAGTATTTAGTAAATAGGGAAACATGCAGATGAATACATCCTTCTTCATTCATTTGTCCTGGTTTGGGTGAAAACCAAGCAAATTCAGTTCAGTGATTTTACTTTTCAGCTTAAGTTTCTAACTAACTGCACTTTCTAAAGTTAGCAGCATGTTTTGCAGACAGTGTCTGCTTCTAACAGTGATAACACCTCATGTTTACAGTTACTGCCAGGGATGGAATGCAAAACCAAGGCCATGGCTAGAGTTTGTGTGTTGCACTGGGGGGTGCAGAAAGTGAAAGACCACACCTGCGGGGAGGAGCGGACAGGACAGGTGACCCCAAACTGACCAACGAGGTATTCCATCCCATACACGTCATATCCAGTATATAAGCTCGGGGGGTCCGGAAGTTCGCCCCTTCTTCTTCGGGAGTCCTTCTCTTTTTGGCCCTTTTTGCCCTTATTGCCCTTCGCTCGCCCTTTTGGTCCCTTCTTCGCCCTGTTCCGGCCCTTCTCGTCCCTCTTCGCTTCCGGTCTACCCCTTTGGCTTTGGCTCTTCTCTTCGCTCCGAGACCCGGTGCCAGAGTCCAGCTCCTCCACAGCGTCCGTGAGGGTGACGTAATTACCATCGGGGGGAGGTTGGGTTCGGTACTGGCTTTGTACATATTTGTATATACTTCATTTTCATTTTTTTTAATTAAATTGTTTTAGTTCCTTTTTCTAATCACTAAGTCTCTCTCCCTTATTCCTTTTCTCTCCCCTTTGGGGAGGGAGGGGGGTTAAAAGAGAGTGTCTGTTATCGATCTGGGGGTTGCCCTGACTCCAAACCACGACATCATCTGTGCAGGCTTACTGGCATCTTTGCTTGACTTAAAGGACTGAAATCCTGTTCAGAGATGCTGCAGATTCCCTGAGTCCAAAGTCAGGTTGAAGTCTTCTGATCAAAGGACAAGAAGATGTCCCTGCCCACAGCAAGGGTGTCAGACTAGATAATCTTTCAAACTCCCTTCCAACCCAAACACTTCTGATTCTATAATTCTATAGTTTATTGTAGTCTGATGTTTAATTCTACCCTGAGGTGTAATCCTCAGCTAGTTTGAGAAGAAGCAATTTTCTCTGTATTGTCTTTTTAAATTTCTGGACAAGAGCTACAGAGATATATCAGGCTACTGTTGAAACTTTCCCTTGCTATCACAACATATTTTGTTTTGCTGAAAGAACAAATTAACTGTGCATTTAAAGTCTACGTATCTACTTAACCATAAGTTGTCCTTATGAGGAGAGGTTGAGAGAGCTGGGGCTCTTTAGCCTGGAGGAGACTGAGGGGGGACCTCATTAATGTCTATAAATATGTTAAGGGTAAGTGTAGAGAGGATGGAGCCAGACTTTTCTCAATGTCATCCAATGACAAGACGAGAGACAATGGGTGCAAGTTGGAGCACAAGAGGTTTAGAGGTTTAGGGTCAACACAAGGAAGAACTTTTTCTCAGTGAGGGTGACAGAGCTCTGGAACAGGCTGCCCACGGAGGTTGTGGAGTCTTCATCTCTGGAGGCACTTAAGAGCCGCCTGGATCTGTTCCTGGGTGACTTGGTCTGGGTGATCCTGCTCAGGCAGGGAGGTTGGACTAGATGATCTTCTAGGTCCCTTCCAACCCCTAACATCTGTGAATCTGTGAAAACTTATGTATTTCCTGTTGAGCCCAAAGGAGAAGTAGCATTTTCTTTTTTACTTACAAAACTATTTAATGACGTGACTGTTAATAAATCCTTTATTGAAATGTTGAAGTTTCATTGTTATACCTTAACCACAGCGGTCATGATAAGGAAAGAAGAAGATAAATTGTTTGGGACCTATGAGAATATGTAATGTATACATGTTTATAGGAGTGCAAATGTAAAAATAAAACCCAATAGATCCTTAAAATCGTGATAGTCATAAAGAATGTTTCTAGCTTACTTTTCAGCAGATGGAAATGCTCACTTTTGCTTTATTAGCATACAAAATTTTTCATTTCCTGTTCTCAAGAGCATTATTATGTGTTGAAAAATAAATATTGCCTCTATTTCAAGACATAGCTACAACCAGCAGTTAGTGATGAGTTTGCTACAGGGCCAGCTTTGTTCAAAATGATGTGAAAAGAAGTAAATTGTAAGCCAACCATGACTCTGCAAATCTTCATTTTGTGCACACTCCCCCTTCACATCCCTGTTTTCTGCGGCTTTCTTCAGCCCATGTGGCCATTTATATGTCCAGATATATTCAAGTACTTTATGTGCTTCCAGCTCATGTTCAGTGACTTATCAAAATGGCAGAAAATGGTCCTCTCAACACCACGTCTGATTTTGAACCAATTACTCTTCATGGGGATGTGGGTTTACCAGAAAGGGCACTATTACCTACAGTCTGTTCAGGAAGAAGGGCAGGGGAAGGAGGCAAAAGGGTTGAGTGAATATATAAATAATAAATTTATACCTTTGAAGCTTAAATAGACAAATATATCATGTTCCTAAGAATCATGCATTTCTAATCTGGAATAAAGAACTTTGAATTGATAATGACTGTCCTCCAAAGGAAAAAAGTTGTATTTAGTATTGTTAATCAGATAAGAACATGTATGAAAATCATAATATCAGTAACAGTGCAAACAAAACCAAATAAAGGTTTAGTGAGAAGATAAGAAATTTTTTTTCCTGGAAATTTTTTTTTCATTACTTCAACAGCAATTCAAGTTAATTGAATCAGCTGGCAACAGAAAGCAGTAACAAAAGTGGCAATCTAGAGCAATGAATTTTCTTGACAACACTGGAGTAAAATAATTGCTTTCACAAAACTTTACAAACTATACAAACTATAAAATATTTAAATTCTTCCACCCTTTTATGTTTGGGTTGTTTGGTTTAGTTTTTTCTGTGTGTGTGTTTTGTTATGGTTTTGTTGTGTTTTTGTTGGTGATGGATATGGGGTTTTTGCTGGTGATGGTTATGGGGTTTTTGCTTGTTTGTTTTTTTGAAAAAGACCTCATCAATTATTCTATGTCACTATCTATGCAAGTTCTCTGCAATGAAAACAACTATGTAAACTGAAACCCTGAATTTGACAGGAAAATATTATTCTGTATACTGAATTATGTAATTCTATTATGTATTCTGAATCTCAGTAAACGCATCTTAAGAAATGTGGGGTCAGATGGTTGTTAATTTAATTATAAAATCCAGCATGGATTTAAATCGCGTTGTCATGTGTAATACACAATAAATGCAGTTTCATTACATTAGACATAACATGAAGTATTGTTGATTTTTTTTCCTGCAGATTCTTCTGATTTATGTAAATATAAAACATACTAATCCTAATCAATCTTAATCTCTTGAGTTTAGCTATTGCAAATGATGTGGGGAAACTTGTCTCCTGGGACCTTGTCAGGGAGTCTGAAAAGAACTTGTTATAATAAGTGTCAATTTAAAATTTATTAGAAGATGCTTTATAAAGAGTAAGTATTAACTAATTTAAGAATAAGTTTTAATTGGAAAGATTTGTTTTGTTCTAACACAAACCAGGATGATAGTCAGTAGCACTTCAATAAAATTAATAGATGATGTTAAGCCACAAGGTGTTGCTAATATTAATTTGGA
>VYZU01087025.1:27004-48610 GCA_013401355.1 Ceyx cyanopectus | reverse complement strand
AGTAGGATGTTGTGGGGGGACCGGATAATGGAAACATTATGAGACTTCGGTGTTGTATTGTTGAGGTGGACACCCAGCTTCTCTGACATGAAAAGGAAACAAAACAAAACAATGTGAAACAAAAATTACTACCCCTTTGTAGTGATTTATCTTACTGAGTCAGTCTGTGAGAGTAGATAAACTGATTTCAGGAGCAAATGGCCATCTTCTGCTTCCCCTTTCTGTTGTAGTAATTGCTCCAAAGCCAGACGAGCTTCCTCCGTTACCACAAAAAAAAAAAAAAAAAAGACTTCAATTCCTTATTGTAAGATTAAAATGCTGCATTGATGCTTTTGTAACATTTAAAATTTAACAAAGTTATGGTAGTAGGAGTCTATTGAAAAGAATAGAAGGACTTAAAAGGCTTCTGATCCAGCATCAGGCTCAGGTCAGTCAATGTAAACTATGTCTTTCAAACTGGCAAAGCTTCACTGGGAATACCAGCTCAGTTCATTAAATCTGCCACCAGGAAAACCATCTGGCTAGCAGTACTTTCTTATTAAAGCAAGCTCCTCAGAAGAGTGTATAGCCTACTATTTTACTACATAACTACTGTATTCTAAATTTCCGGCTACAGAAGTTCCAACCCAACATCAGTATGGCATATAATGTCAGTTCTTCAGAGCAATCATCTAAAACCAGTACTAGTCCAGGCTTTCTAAAAGATCTGGCTTGCTACATGTAGCATTTTCCAGTTCCCTCTATCCCTCATGGTGAGCAGGGGACTGCCTAGTAACAGCACATTCACAGAATAAGTCAATCCAGTGGATACAGCATGAAATCATTACCTGCAGGTTTGCCATTGAGGTTCCTCTTAATTTCTTTTGTCAGAAGCTTGGAAACCTCACTGGCTAACAGCTGAATATTGGGGAATACAATTTCTCCAGCAGACTGTTCCCAGGCCTGAAATCCAAATGGAAGCATTAAGTCTGATGTAGTATGTCTTTGGTAGACTGAGAAATATTAATAAATATAGGTAAACATAAAGCTAACATACTCCTGCAAAATTCCATCCCCAGCCAGTGTAGTCCATTAAGCAGTATTTGCCAGACAGGCAGGAGCATGACACTACAGATAAGAAGGAAAACAAATTCATAGACAGGTTCATAAACAATTTATAAATAAATTTATAAATAGTCTGTTCAACAATGGACAAGAAATTCAGTGTAAAACTGACAAGAGGAACAACAGCAAGACTTGATGATTCCCTGCTCTGAGTCTGCCAAGCAAATCCCCTCTCAAATGTTATTTTTGCCTTAATTTAGGAGGAGGGGAATTCAAAAGCAACAAAAGCCTGTAAAGATCTGTATCTGGAAGAACAACCTGACTCAATTTCAGAATGGCTGCCTTGAGCCAATAATATGCTATCAATGTAATCTGATTTTCTTACTTTCTCTGAAGCCTATTTCTACATGTTTAAGATTCTGCCACAGATTCCCTGTGACTGCTGTTGCCATGTCCTTCCTATCCCATGCTTCATGGAGAGACAGTAGCACAAAAGCCAGCCATGTCATAGAACATTCTGATACTTTCTGAGGCACAAAGAGGGAAGATACAGAGAGCACATTAAACTGACTCCCAGTCTAGGCCTGAATCATATCCTCCTACACCTTCTACATCAAGGAGTATCAGTGAGTACCAAGCACCCACACCCCAGGTGGCTCCGGTTTAGTGCCCTCTCTCTCCAGAAAACCGAGTAAGAGCTAAATCACAAAAAGACAAAGATGCACTGGCATTTGTGTGATCAAACAAGGAAAGGAAACGCAAGACACTAAAATTCTCCAAAGAGGGAGAGGGCTTATGCAGAGTCCCCTGTTAAACAGGAAGAAGTGAGGCAGCTTTTGATAAGAATTTCATAACACGTACCACTCAAACTGAGACGTGTTTCCCCAAACCTACCCAGGGGCTTCTCACAAAGCAGAAGGCTGGTGCATGAAGGGAGTAAAAGTCATATGGGGANAAAAAAAAAAAAAAAAAGACTTCAATTCCTTATTGTAAGATTAAAATGCTGCATTGATGCTTTTGTAACATTTAAAATTTAACAAAGTTATGGTAGTAGGAGTCTATTGAAAAGAATAGAAGGACTTAAAAGGCTTCTGATCCAGCATCAGGCTCAGGTCAGTCAATGTAAACTATGTCTTTCAAACTGGCAAAGCTTCACTGGGAATACCAGCTCAGTTCATTAAATCTGCCACCAGGAAAACCATCTGGCTAGCAGTACTTTCTTATTAAAGCAAGCTCCTCAGAAGAGTGTATAGCCTACTATTTTACTACATAACTACTGTATTCTAAATTTCCGGCTACAGAAGTTCCAACCCAACATCAGTATGGCATATAATGTCAGTTCTTCAGAGCAATCATCTAAAACCAGTACTAGTCCAGGCTTTCTAAAAGATCTGGCTTGCTACATGTAGCATTTTCCAGTTCCCTCTATCCCTCATGGTGAGCAGGGGACTGCCTAGTAACAGCACATTCACAGAATAAGTCAATCCAGTGGATACAGCATGAAATCATTACCTGCAGGTTTGCCATTGAGGTTCCTCTTAATTTCTTTTGTCAGAAGCTTGGAAACCTCACTGGCTAACAGCTGAATATTGGGGAATACAATTTCTCCAGCAGACTGTTCCCAGGCCTGAAATCCAAATGGAAGCATTAAGTCTGATGTAGTATGTCTTTGGTAGACTGAGAAATATTAATAAATATAGGTAAACATAAAGCTAACATACTCCTGCAAAATTCCATCCCCAGCCAGTGTAGTCCATTAAGCAGTATTTGCCAGACAGGCAGGAGCATGACACTACAGATAAGAAGGAAAACAAATTCATAGACAGGTTCATAAACAATTTATAAATAAATTTATAAATAGTCTGTTCAACAATGGACAAGAAATTCAGTGTAAAACTGACAAGAGGAACAACAGCAAGACTTGATGATTCCCTGCTCTGAGTCTGCCAAGCAAATCCCCTCTCAAATGTTATTTTTGCCTTAATTTAGGAGGAGGGGAATTCAAAAGCAACAAAAGCCTGTAAAGATCTGTATCTGGAAGAACAACCTGACTCAATTTCAGAATGGCTGCCTTGAGCCAATAATATGCTATCAATGTAATCTGATTTTCTTACTTTCTCTGAAGCCTATTTCTACATGTTTAAGATTCTGCCACAGATTCCCTGTGACTGCTGTTGCCATGTCCTTCCTATCCCATGCTTCATGGAGAGACAGTAGCACAAAAGCCAGCCATGTCATAGAACATTCTGATACTTTCTGAGGCACAAAGAGGGAAGATACAGAGAGCACATTAAACTGACTCCCAGTCTAGGCCTGAATCATATCCTCCTACACCTTCTACATCAAGGAGTATCAGTGAGTACCAAGCACCCACACCCCAGGTGGCTCCGGTTTAGTGCCCTCTCTCTCCAGAAAACCGAGTAAGAGCTAAATCACAAAAAGACAAAGATGCACTGGCATTTGTGTGATCAAACAAGGAAAGGAAACGCAAGACACTAAAATTCTCCAAAGAGGGAGAGGGCTTATGCAGAGTCCCCTGTTAAACAGGAAGAAGTGAGGCAGCTTTTGATAAGAATTTCATAACACGTACCACTCAAACTGAGACGTGTTTCCCCAAACCTACCCAGGGGCTTCTCACAAAGCAGAAGGCTGGTGCATGAAGGGAGTAAAAGTCATATGGGGAACAACATGATGACTCAAAGCTAAAGGGACAGATCCTCCAAAATGTACTTTCAAATCAATGACGCAAAACCAAGATGTTCTAGCCACATATCTAAGCCTAAATGCAACAAAGCACTGCAAAGCTCCACTGATACATCTAATATAAAGTGAAGGAGGATAAACTCTCCCTTTGGGCACAAAATCAAGTGGTAAGCTAATGAGAAAAATCACATCTCCATTCTGAAAATATTCTGTAACCAAAATATCTTTTAGGAATATAAAATCCTCTCTTTGTGAGAATTATCACAATTCAGGAAATCACTTTCTACAACTCTAAAGTATGTGAAATTCAGCCCTACAGAAGGGAAACACATGATGGGTATGCATATGCATAGCATAACAGACCCATGGAATAAGAAGGTGTTCCTCCACAGAAAACTGTTAGATTATCAGTCCTGATGTGACTTTGAAGAACATACTTTGAAGGCTGCAGAAGGAATATTCACCTTTGCAAAGCCATAATTTTTGTGACCTCAAAGTGGTGTTGAAGTCCCAAGAGAGCCAAGTCTGCCCCAGCACACATAGTGCCATATGCAGAGAGATTAGTTTCCAGTGACAGGCACATATACAGACAAACTGCTCTTCTGCTCAAATATAGCCTTTGGTTCAGAAGTGACACTTTTCTCTTCAAAGAAAAACAGAAGTTGAGAGTAAGTGGTGTGAAGGGAAAGCTTTGTTCCATAATCATAAAATGGCTGTAGGGTCATTTAGATTAAATGAGACAGCTGCCTCTGAGACTTCACAATATACACTCACTGCCTTTTCAGACCCTTCCATTCATTTTTTTTCTGCACTGTCTTGGACCAGGGCAAGATTGTAGTCAAACACAGCAAACTCTTTGCCATAGGTACCATCAAATCCTATCCCAACTCAATTGTTTGCATCACACTGACATCAGTGAGCAATCTGTTTCAGTGCTATTAACTGACAGCAGCAGCTACAGTGATTTCAAAGTCCTGCTCTGCACCAGGACTTAGAAGCTTCATAGGTTCATGCTCCACCCAGCTGAGTGGAAATGGAAATGTTTGTGGCTGTCTGGAAGTTTTTCTTGCTTTACTGTTAAAGACACTAAAGATTTAATAGCCCCAAGCACAGTGATTTCCCTTCAGTTCAGAATGTCCCTCCTGCTACAGAATATTGCACTTAATGTCTGACAATGCCTCCATATAAACAGACTGACCATGTCGTTAATTTTTTTTTTCACACCAACCCACTGATTTTTTTTTTAGAACACCAGTTCAGCTAGGTAGGAAACACATGGATCTGAGTTTGGTCACTCAAGAACACTGAAAACTCAGAAGTACTGAGGGCTGGAATATGCCATCATTAAAATATGTTTTCACAAAAAAAAAAATAAAAATAAGCTTTATTTCCTTTCTGAAAGACTTAACATAGCAGAGTGTAAAAAACATACTCAATACCTATATTAGCCAAGGTAGTTCAAAAGAAAAACAATTATTATTCATGTACTACATGGACACAGTTCATTTAAAGATAGACCAGGTTTTTTCCTCTTAGCATAAACTCTGCCATTCTGTCATTGCCTGGCCCACTCAAACAGCTCACTTATGTTTAACAGACTAGCAAACAAAACCAATCTATAAGGTTCCCATTTATTACAGAGCTTTTCCTTTCANCTTCATGGAGAGACAGTAGCACAAAAGCCAGCCATGTCATAGAACATTCTGATACTTTCTGAGGCACAAAGAGGGAAGATACAGAGAGCACATTAAACTGACTCCCAGTCTAGGCCTGAATCATATCCTCCTACACCTTCTACATCAAGGAGTATCAGTGAGTACCAAGCACCCACACCCCAGGTGGCTCCGGTTTAGTGCCCTCTCTCTCCAGAAAACCGAGTAAGAGCTAAATCACAAAAAGACAAAGATGCACTGGCATTTGTGTGATCAAACAAGGAAAGGAAACGCAAGACACTAAAATTCTCCAAAGAGGGAGAGGGCTTATGCAGAGTCCCCTGTTAAACAGGAAGAAGTGAGGCAGCTTTTGATAAGAATTTCATAACACGTACCACTCAAACTGAGACGTGTTTCCCCAAACCTACCCAGGGGCTTCTCACAAAGCAGAAGGCTGGTGCATGAAGGGAGTAAAAGTCATATGGGGAACAACATGATGACTCAAAGCTAAAGGGACAGATCCTCCAAAATGTACTTTCAAATCAATGACGCAAAACCAAGATGTTCTAGCCACATATCTAAGCCTAAATGCAACAAAGCACTGCAAAGCTCCACTGATACATCTAATATAAAGTGAAGGAGGATAAACTCTCCCTTTGGGCACAAAATCAAGTGGTAAGCTAATGAGAAAAATCACATCTCCATTCTGAAAATATTCTGTAACCAAAATATCTTTTAGGAATATAAAATCCTCTCTTTGTGAGAATTATCACAATTCAGGAAATCACTTTCTACAACTCTAAAGTATGTGAAATTCAGCCCTACAGAAGGGAAACACATGATGGGTATGCATATGCATAGCATAACAGACCCATGGAATAAGAAGGTGTTCCTCCACAGAAAACTGTTAGATTATCAGTCCTGATGTGACTTTGAAGAACATACTTTGAAGGCTGCAGAAGGAATATTCACCTTTGCAAAGCCATAATTTTTGTGACCTCAAAGTGGTGTTGAAGTCCCAAGAGAGCCAAGTCTGCCCCAGCACACATAGTGCCATATGCAGAGAGATTAGTTTCCAGTGACAGGCACATATACAGACAAACTGCTCTTCTGCTCAAATATAGCCTTTGGTTCAGAAGTGACACTTTTCTCTTCAAAGAAAAACAGAAGTTGAGAGTAAGTGGTGTGAAGGGAAAGCTTTGTTCCATAATCATAAAATGGCTGTAGGGTCATTTAGATTAAATGAGACAGCTGCCTCTGAGACTTCACAATATACACTCACTGCCTTTTCAGACCCTTCCATTCATTTTTTTTCTGCACTGTCTTGGACCAGGGCAAGATTGTAGTCAAACACAGCAAACTCTTTGCCATAGGTACCATCAAATCCTATCCCAACTCAATTGTTTGCATCACACTGACATCAGTGAGCAATCTGTTTCAGTGCTATTAACTGACAGCAGCAGCTACAGTGATTTCAAAGTCCTGCTCTGCACCAGGACTTAGAAGCTTCATAGGTTCATGCTCCACCCAGCTGAGTGGAAATGGAAATGTTTGTGGCTGTCTGGAAGTTTTTCTTGCTTTACTGTTAAAGACACTAAAGATTTAATAGCCCCAAGCACAGTGATTTCCCTTCAGTTCAGAATGTCCCTCCTGCTACAGAATATTGCACTTAATGTCTGACAATGCCTCCATATAAACAGACTGACCATGTCGTTAATTTTTTTTTTCACACCAACCCACTGATTTTTTTTTTAGAACACCAGTTCAGCTAGGTAGGAAACACATGGATCTGAGTTTGGTCACTCAAGAACACTGAAAACTCAGAAGTACTGAGGGCTGGAATATGCCATCATTAAAATATGTTTTCACAAAAAAAAAAATAAAAATAAGCTTTATTTCCTTTCTGAAAGACTTAACATAGCAGAGTGTAAAAAACATACTCAATACCTATATTAGCCAAGGTAGTTCAAAAGAAAAACAATTATTATTCATGTACTACATGGACACAGTTCATTTAAAGATAGACCAGGTTTTTTCCTCTTAGCATAAACTCTGCCATTCTGTCATTGCCTGGCCCACTCAAACAGCTCACTTATGTTTAACAGACTAGCAAACAAAACCAATCTATAAGGTTCCCATTTATTACAGAGCTTTTCCTTTCAATATGCCCATCTAAGAAATTGTTGACTGATGGAAGCTCTAGGTCATGGGGTAAGACACCCTGCTAACAAAAATATTCTAGTTCTCAGCTGTGTCCCTGACCCACAGTATGACCTTCCTCTCTTCATTCCACAGTTTCCCTGTCTAAAACACAACTCCTCTCTCAAGAACTAAAATTAGACATCAGCACTGTCATTAACCCAAATATTCCATCTTAAGGCTGTACTCCTGCATTTCCCCTATCTGGCTGCATGTCACAACCAAAATTTCCTAGACTGAAACTGTGCTCAGACACCACTAAGGAACAAAATAGATGAGGCAGACATGAAGTGATGTCTTCACAGGTTAGTCACCTTGAAACATGCCTGTCTGATCAACATACCCTTGACTTCAAGAATAGAATTTTACCGCTCATGAAAGTAAAGCAGTCCTCCCCCACATATTTTTCTCATGCTACCATAGCAGGTTAGTTAGATGAAAGGAGAACAGGAAACTATTTCCCCAGGGTCAAAGTGAAATAAAAATAATTATCACTTACACAAAGGGACCATGTTCTACTTTTCTCCTCTGGCAGTCAGGGTCACCACAGAACAGACAGAGCAACAGAAACTCAAATTTGCATCCTTCACATCTGCACCAAAGGCAATAAGGAGAACAAACCTTTAAGAAGAGGGGAAGAAAATCCATAAGCCTTCTCTGTTGCTCCTCTGGGATGAGAAATGGAGCAACTTGCTCATACTCTACAAACTGCCGTCCTNCAATCTGTTTCAGTGCTATTAACTGACAGCAGCAGCTACAGTGATTTCAAAGTCCTGCTCTGCACCAGGACTTAGAAGCTTCATAGGTTCATGCTCCACCCAGCTGAGTGGAAATGGAAATGTTTGTGGCTGTCTGGAAGTTTTTCTTGCTTTACTGTTAAAGACACTAAAGATTTAATAGCCCCAAGCACAGTGATTTCCCTTCAGTTCAGAATGTCCCTCCTGCTACAGAATATTGCACTTAATGTCTGACAATGCCTCCATATAAACAGACTGACCATGTCGTTAATTTTTTTTTTCACACCAACCCACTGATTTTTTTTTTAGAACACCAGTTCAGCTAGGTAGGAAACACATGGATCTGAGTTTGGTCACTCAAGAACACTGAAAACTCAGAAGTACTGAGGGCTGGAATATGCCATCATTAAAATATGTTTTCACAAAAAAAAAAATAAAAATAAGCTTTATTTCCTTTCTGAAAGACTTAACATAGCAGAGTGTAAAAAACATACTCAATACCTATATTAGCCAAGGTAGTTCAAAAGAAAAACAATTATTATTCATGTACTACATGGACACAGTTCATTTAAAGATAGACCAGGTTTTTTCCTCTTAGCATAAACTCTGCCATTCTGTCATTGCCTGGCCCACTCAAACAGCTCACTTATGTTTAACAGACTAGCAAACAAAACCAATCTATAAGGTTCCCATTTATTACAGAGCTTTTCCTTTCAATATGCCCATCTAAGAAATTGTTGACTGATGGAAGCTCTAGGTCATGGGGTAAGACACCCTGCTAACAAAAATATTCTAGTTCTCAGCTGTGTCCCTGACCCACAGTATGACCTTCCTCTCTTCATTCCACAGTTTCCCTGTCTAAAACACAACTCCTCTCTCAAGAACTAAAATTAGACATCAGCACTGTCATTAACCCAAATATTCCATCTTAAGGCTGTACTCCTGCATTTCCCCTATCTGGCTGCATGTCACAACCAAAATTTCCTAGACTGAAACTGTGCTCAGACACCACTAAGGAACAAAATAGATGAGGCAGACATGAAGTGATGTCTTCACAGGTTAGTCACCTTGAAACATGCCTGTCTGATCAACATACCCTTGACTTCAAGAATAGAATTTTACCGCTCATGAAAGTAAAGCAGTCCTCCCCCACATATTTTTCTCATGCTACCATAGCAGGTTAGTTAGATGAAAGGAGAACAGGAAACTATTTCCCCAGGGTCAAAGTGAAATAAAAATAATTATCACTTACACAAAGGGACCATGTTCTACTTTTCTCCTCTGGCAGTCAGGGTCACCACAGAACAGACAGAGCAACAGAAACTCAAATTTGCATCCTTCACATCTGCACCAAAGGCAATAAGGAGAACAAACCTTTAAGAAGAGGGGAAGAAAATCCATAAGCCTTCTCTGTTGCTCCTCTGGGATGAGAAATGGAGCAACTTGCTCATACTCTACAAACTGCCGTCCTAGAGTCTCCCACTGGAGGGTATGGCTCTGAGGTGTGTTGTCCTTGCTGTGTGTAGGTTGTCCTGTCACTTCTACTTTGTTGCCATCATTAGGACTTTGCTCTTGCTGTCCTGCTTTATCAGGTGAATCCTCCACCTGCCATGTCAGTTCAGCTGCTTTGTCCATTCTTAAATGAGACCTAAATTTAAAGATACTGTGTTATTTAGAGTTAGCATCATCTCTTACCAGTCCACTGTCCCATGAAACTAGACACTGACAGATTTAACTGTTGGAGTTGGGGAATTCAGCAGTATAGAAATGCTGGCAGCATGAGTCCCAATTCTGATGGCATAGCACTCTGCTCCTGGACAAGGGCATTGCCGCTTTGCCATCACAAGCTGTCTCCTATAAGACATGTGCATGTACTACACACCTCATCTGGGCTTTGGCAAGACAAACTGTTAAACTATACAAGAAATCTGGATTCCACCCTAACTTTGTGTCTGAACCAGATCTCCTCCCTGTACTTGAGTCACTGCAATTGTAGAACTACGTATCTCTGCATTCCCCACCTAGAGTGAGGTTGAAGGACTGGCTGGAACAGGAGGTGTGTGGAAAAACCAAGGATTCCACACGTGAGTGTGCTGGCCAAAACAAGCAACAACACTCAGCTGTTCTATACTGTATATGTACAGTTCTGTACAAGAAGTAGGTATTTTAACTACAACATTACCTGTTTTGATGAAATAGATATGCCTCAGTGAAGGAGCAAATTGTTTCTAGCAGTCTCATTTCCATCAGACTGAACTTACAATGGGCACATCTTGTCCTGTAGGTAGAGGAATCCTTCTGGTATCCCCTTACCTACTTTACAAATCTGGTTTCATTCATAGCCTTTTGGGAGGTTGCTGACAGCCTTGAATTCACAGCAACTCTGCTCCTTTGTCATAGCCTTCTGTGATCTCACTTTGCTACCCAGAGCCTACATAATGACAACATGCCACTGGAGATCAGGCTTCTCCAGTTTCCATCACAGTGAGCTATAACTGTATTTGTGTATAGGACATCATCTGACTATGCAAAATATGACACACATAAATTGTCATAGTGTGGGCAGGCAGCTGGGGACCTGTCACAAGATGAACACAGTTCACTACTGTACTTACCAAATACAGTCACTTTTAGTAGCTTAGTAGAATTTTTAAAGCATCATTACATCTCCCTCAAAGGAAAATGCCATACTTCCAACTCTAAGAAATAGGTTCCTTCTCTACAGTGTCTCTGATTACCATTCTAGCTTGTCAATAGAAACACCAAAAGGCAAATGTAACTAAAAAACTGAGTCAGATTTATACTACCAATTAATGCATCCCTTAAAATATATTTTAAAAACACTATTATGAAACTGATTTAGACACTGAGACAACACTAATACCATATTTGGGATTCTCCTCCTTTTCTCTCCATAAATTATGCAGCTTGTTTACTGCTTGCACCCTGCCCACTTTAAACCAGATGAACCAATTTCACTTCCACACTCAGCTTCATGCTGCAGAGATGAAGAGGGTGACATTATCATGTCACTGCACAAACACCACCTGCAGCAAGCTGATGGTCCCAACAGACACCTACGCTTGGATGTAAATGCTGATCTTTCACACTAGAGCAGAGGGCAACTTATGCTACCACCACCCATACTGTGTCCTTCACTAGGACATGGAGAGCTATGAAATATTGGTCTCCAAGGATGTCAGTCTGGAATTTCCTATATCAATAACATTTTGTGTTTCACTGCTGTGAGCAGAAAAAATGTGATGACTACACAAACAGGAAGACTCTGTCCTCATGACTGCGTGGAAGTTATAGTTGTCATAAGTTATACTTAACCCCAGTATGGGATTTCAGATCACTTGAGTCACTGTAAAGCTGTACAGTATGTTGGGAAAGCCTGCATACTCTTCAGTGGGCTTCAGTGGGCATAGTTCAGAGTTACTTATTCAATGAGGCTGCTCTCACATTCCAATGGCACCACTGTCTTCCTAAGGGAAAATCTCTCACCTTGGAAGCTACTCTGCTAAGCCTAGATCAATGCTAAGTAACAAGTATCCCTGCTCACTGCAGGGGGGCTGGACTAGATGATCTTTGGAGGTCCCTTCCAGCCCTAGACATTCTATGATTCTAAGTAGCTCACTCCCAGTACCTATATTTGCCCAAAGAAGCAGCCCAAAATCCTTTACAGAGACATTTTACAGTTGAGGAAACTGAGACATGGAGAAGTTAAATCAACAAGAAATTCTTATGGGTCACTGACTGTGCAGTCAACAGCACTGCTTGAATAGCGCTGCACTGAATGGAACTGCAACCAATTTTCTCTCTTCCTATTCACAATTTACTCTGTAGGACTTCCTTGCTGGTGGCAGAACTAAGGCAAGCTGGGTTGGACACTAAAAAAATTCCCACTCTATGAATCTATGTAATGAAAGAATTCTTCCCATCTCCACAGAAACTAGATACACACACACAAATTCACTAATGAAGGCCAAATAGTAACAGACTGTGCAAGACATTGGAGTGTACTTAAACTCCAGAAGCTTGTGAAAGCAAAATTAGGATTATGATTTGCTTCTTTATTTATTCCGTCTAGTCTATAAGAGATACATTAGACTAAGTATCAGTCCTCTATTATTAGTCTGCTGTCTCTGCTTGCACTATCTGATTTAAATGCTCTAATAGAATATTCCTTCTACTCTTGCATCTAAATTTCATTTAGTCTTCTAAATCCTTTGTATTTTATTGTTCTCTTGAAGGATAAATAAACTTCTAGACCAAACACAGTATCACAGAGTCCATCATTCAAGTATCTTTGGTATTAATGATAACTTAGATATTTTGAAAGTTTTATATGTTGGCTCCCTCCTACATCCCACCAATTTTATACTGATCCTCAGTGTAAATTAACAGCTTCTTTCAATTTTGCTAAATTAGAAACATCACAATGATATAAAAAGTAAAGGCTAAGATATAAAGCTATTAAAAGACATTAAAGTGAATATATATCAAGTAAACCTGATGGTATAATTCAGAAAGAAGTGTCATGTAACAGAGAGGAAGTGAAACATTTTAATGTATTTTCCTTTTTGTTCTAAATGAAGGTGTGAAATCACACCATAATGGGGATTTTACTTTTCACACAGATAAGACAAAAGGGAAGAAAGGCCTGACCAAAGCTGGCAGAAGGACAGGCAGAACTCTGATATGAACATCTTACTGGGTGAACAAGCATGATTTTTAAAATTACATTTTATATTTATCTGGGATTAACTTCTGCAACACTGCAAAGAATTACTCAATACAGCTCCAAAATTCCAGTTTGCATTGAGATTAAGAAGTTTACTTATACAATTAAAATCATTTGTTGTCAGGTAAGGGTTTCATGGCAAGATGATTGACCAAAACGCAATCAAGTATCATACCATATTTCAGAGTTTGGTCCAATTTTTATGGTAAGTATATGTAAAAGAAATGTCAGTTTTTCAAGTGTATACGGAAATTTTTAATCTCCAAAGTAGATGAAAGTAAAAAGGAGATTACAATTTGCCTCCTTATTTACTCCAATTGTCCAGGACTACCTGCTTTAAATATTCCTCCTCCTAATAGCTTTTTCTTGACTACTAAGACACAGGATTATGGCCACTACCAGAAACACATCACACACCTCAAAACTCCACTGTGTGATACTTCCTTTCCTTGTCAGACAAGAAAAATCTGTTTATTAAATAGTCATGCCAGTCAATCATTTTAAATGTTAAAAATGGGGATTCCACTACCTTCCCTGGAAAGATGTCTGATGCCATAAAAGATCCAAGTAGAAGAAAACTGCTTGGATCTTTTATGAACCACCTTACCTCACACATTCTATTTCTCTCCCAATTCAATCACAAACTCCCTCTTTGTGGATCATACCACTCTGCGTTCACAGGAAATACTACAGTAAAAAAAAACAAAAGAAAACAGTACTTCAGAACAAACACTGTGTTAGACTGTCCATCTACTATCTTACATCTACTATTCACCTCAGTTCTTCCTCTCTGAGCTCCCTCTGTCTTTCTTAAATTACCTACACCTATCAGTTGCATGTCTAGTGATCATACTTGACATGTTTCATAAGGCAAACCTAAAAAACACTACCAAAAGTATTTACACATTGATGTCACTATTGTCTCAAAAAGCACTGCAATGAATTAAAACAAGTTGCAAAAGTCAATACCCTACCCATACTTGCCAGATCACTTAATTCTAAATTCTATGGGGATGTATTCTTTCTTCCTAAATTCTGGAACAGCTCTTTATGCAATAGGAGCCCAACCTTGCTGGTGCCTTGAAATAAAATAGCTGACAAAATACAAATAACAGAGAGGTTTTAAAACAATTTAGAGAAAGACAAATACTGTTCAAAGCACAAATCCCATTTCACTAAGACATGGCTCCTAATTTTTCATCAATATTCCTATCATTTCAGCTGGTTTCAAGGTGTGACCCTATTACTACAAAGGCAGTTGCATTCATTTACATCAGGACTTAATTTGTCCAAGCTTATTTATACTTTTTTAGTACATCTAAGTTGGACAAGACTTTTCTGCAGTAAAGCCTCACAAATCATTAATTCACTTTCAAGCACTTAAATGCATTTCTCTTTATTTTTGTTTGAAGAGCAACTCCATGCAACTACATGCAATCCAAAGGTAATTATAAAACTGACTTAGGCCCTCCCTCATGTACTCACTTTCTTTGTTTTGTAAAGTAATTTCCAAAATTAACTAAATGGAGACAGTTTCTTCTCTGACTTGCATACATTCCTACTGCAGCCAAGAGAAAAGAAGAGATGTTTGGTATACTTGCTTTAGACATGTGCCCATCATAGAAATGAAGTAATGTCCCCATCTCAAGAACAAACAGAATGCTTCTGCTTGGTCACAAAGAATATAGTTGTAACAAGCTCAAAAGAGCAAGACCAGGGTAATTCTAATAATGTCAAAATAAAATTGCTCATTAGATAAGAACATCCATTTAAAACAAATCTAACAAGTCTCCACTAGCAGCAGCAACAGATACACCACTTACATATGCGATCCTTTTATCATCCCTAGAAAGGGTTCAAGAAAACCACTGATCCTTTTTCCTCCTTGTACTGCAGTTTAGGGTGAACTTCGACTGAAAACTTTGCTTTTTGAAAATTATCTTACCACATTGAGATAATACTGCTGTTTTCTTCAAGAGTTAACTGCCAGTTCCTTTCACGGCAAATCTCTTGACATACCTGGGCTCCTAGATTCGGCAGCTCCTGTTGCAGCCAATAGCCACATCCAGAAAAATTAGCGTTATTGCTCCTGTCCTACTAGGCATCTCAGGGTATGCACCAGCTCCCACTCCTCTCTTCAAATTTTCCACTGTGAATCACCTGATTAGCTGCTGCACTTCCTGAAGAAAGCAGAAGTGAAGAACAAATGAACCACATCCCGAGCACCCACCAAGCTCCCAAAGCAACTTAGAATAATTCTGTTTACGCACAAAACTGGTAGGCATTTCATGCTTCTCTCCGGGCCAAGAGCAACAAGATATTTCCCCCCATAATGTATCCATAAAGCAGAGGAGGGGGAGGTGTTGCTGTTTCGTTTTGCATATAAACTTCATGTTTACTTAACTAGTACAAGAATACAGCACCGTAAAGCTCATGCTCTCTGTACCCGTGCTCAAAGGACAGGCAAGAGTTGGAGCTTTTCCTCAAATGCAGTATCCTTAAAAAACCCAAAACATTTATATGCTGAGGTGAATGCTAAACCCTTGAAATTAAAATGGTCAATGCAGCTACTTAGATCAAGAAGCAAACAAGCAATGTAAACTCACTGACAAAATAAAGGAGCCTAGATTAGCTACGGGGTTGGGGAAAGATTACTTATCAGTTGTCTAGTTGCTTTTTTTTCTTTTCCCTAACACATCTGGAAGGCTTTATAATGTATAAATTATAATTTGTAAATTATATATAAATATATAAAATTTATATAATTTATATATAAGGCTATATAATANAAATTCACATGTTTCCTAAAATGCTTCTCCCTTATAATTTTATAGTGGCCTTGAGAATCAGTATGATGATGGTTTTACAGTGACTAAAACCTGAGTGGATTTTACTGTAGGTGGTTAAAGCCATATGTTTTCTTTTAACATATACTTCACTTAAGTGCCTGAGAAAATATTCAGGAGGAAAACTAACTTTGCCTTCCAGCTAAGCTAGGGAAATACACAGACTGGAGAATCCTGATGTTTCTTACTGTAGAAGCAGGAAGTCTTGAAGAGACTGATGTCACTGTTCTAAAGGGGTTAGTAATAAGACAGGACAGTGATATACCATAGGACCTCTCAGTGCAGTGATGTTCCTAGAATAGAACAGTCCCAGAAGATTATCATGCCTTACTGTGAAAAATGTAATTATTGAAAGAAACATCAAGAGAGGCAGCAGAAAAATCATGTGGTTTTGGTTTTTTTTCATCCTTTCACAGATTATACTAGGAATTAACCAGCTCTGTAGCTTTTCTGCAAACAGATCCTGAGGAAAATACTCTTCTGCAGTCTGTACAGACAGTAGCCTTAAACTGACCAGGTTTTGGAAATAATTAGCTAAAAGGAGTATAACCTGTAGGCTGTTTTCCAAGCAGATGCAAGGTCACACTGAGTTACCTACAGTCAAGGCAGCTCCAGTGAAGGTTACATTTGACAACTTCAGTGAGCTCTGCTGAGGTCTATGCAGAAGTCTGGCTAAACTCAGCGCTGCACTGATTCAGACCTCTGGGCAGGTCTGAGCAGCTGCCAAGCAAACTTATACAGCCTGAAAAAGGTTGTGCCAACACAACCAGTACTTTTCTGCCTTAGGCTGTTCACATACTGACTGGTATTTTCCCAGTTGTAGTCTAGCCAAAACCACACTGATAGGATGAATGGCAGAAGCACAGAGACACAAAAGAGAAAACACCAGCCCAGAGAGAGACTAGAATTGTTTTCCCTTTCCCCACTCAGAAACAAGCCTAAATGTGCTCCATTTATACCCTTTTAGTGTCAATTTAAAACCACAATACAGAAAGTAATTTACAGTGTCCCCTCCATGCTGTTTGATCAGATCGGTTTATTTCCCAGAAGCCCTCCTATCCAGTGTTGACCCCCAAGATGTTGTCAGGACTCAATCAGCCACACAGTCATGAGTACATTTCTAATCCACACAGTAGAGGAAGCACCATTTCTCTTTTTTATTTTGCACTAACTGCTGATGGGGCTGAAAGTCCAGAGTTTCAACATGCCCTCCCACTTAATTTCTGCTTCACTGGAGCAAAACAACTGTAACCAAATTACTTGTAGTAAAAATAAGGGGTAAAGAGAACAGAAGACAGTGGCACAAAACCCTTTTGTCAGTTTGGGCTGTTTATATTAACAAGCTCTTGCACTGTACCTCCACCTACAAAAATTGAGAGAAAAATCTTTCCTTTTTTCCCTTTTCTCCCAATTTCATAGGATAAAAAAAGGCTTGTCTCCCACATCTTGCATTTCTATCTATGTGGAGGGCACCTAGTTCAATTGAGTCCCCATGTTAGTTTAAAGTTAAAGGCACTAATAACATCCTAAAACAAGAAGCTAGCTCTACCAACACCAACTGGAAACTGCCATCTTATAGGTGCAGCTTTCTTAAGTAGATCATGCAAAGCCCAGTGGAGATATTCTCCTGAGCTGCATATACTATGGGATTCCTGAGGCAAGGATCTGCAAATAGCTACAAGGTTCACTCGTCTCATGGTACCAAAATAATGTCACTTTAGTGGAATCTTATTAAATGTCTGTCTTCTTTGCCACTTCAACCTCCACACACAAGTGGAAAAACCTCGTTTCATGCATTACATCAATTATACCACCCGCACTAAGTTATCTTAGTGGTCCAGAACAGCCAGAGCACACCACTTCTCCAGCTTTAGGCTGGAGTTAAGTTCCTGGGGATTTTTCCAGAAACGCAATTTGCCTTTTATTTCATTTGCATTAGGTTCACCAAATGGGCTGACTGGTTACACCAAGAGCAAAAATGTCCTCTAGCAATTGTTGTGCAGTGGCCATTGCCCAAGGGCTGATAGTTCAGCCCACCTGCAAACCTAAATGGGATGGAACTTTACTTAAAAACATGTCTTTCTCCCTTCAACAAGTTTCTTTCCTTGTAGGTATAAGAAATAAAATGTAGCTGATTTTGCTGAGACAGTACATTTTTCTGCTGCACATTTATAACCTTCAATTGAGGAAAAAAAGCCACTTAAACACATGTCCCTTTCAACATTGCAGTGTCCAAAAGTTGAGTTAGCTGCAGGTTTTTTTCCCCACTCTTTGCTAAAAACCAGTTATCTTCTTTCATTTTTTCTTGATAAAAATAATGTTGATTAAAAAAAATGTTCATCAAATCATTTTTCATTTCTATAATATGAAGGGAAAGGGAAGCGGCTGTGTTTCATTTTCCTCTCCTCTCTCCAATGGCAGAAAAGAAGCTGTCAAAGAGACCACAGAGAAAAGCAATGCAAAATTTTAAACCATCTGCTTAACTATCGTTTTGACTCATCATTATTCTCAGCAAACCCTGAAATCTGCAACGGAGGAGGCATTCAGCTCCTTCAGCAATCCTCGCAAAGAAGTGAAAGCATCCTGCAACAAAGCGAAAAACTGCAGAACTGCAAGCTTGAGCAGCTCAACTCCTCTTCCCCTAGCATGCACACAGGGGCATCCTAGTGTGGCAGGGAAGGCCACTCCACCTCTTTGGCCAGGTTTTCCCCGGAGGCTAGAGCCCCATGGAACCCTCAAGATGTGGCTTTCATGCCTAGGCCTGCCACTCTCAGAATATAAGGTGCAGAGTACCGATGATGCACAGCCACACAATGCATATAGTAATTTGCATATTTGTACACCTGCAAAGATAACTAACCTTCAGCTTTAAATTAAATGGAGCACATGCTGACTAAGCTATGAGACTGGTAGCTGGTAAAGATGTACAATGTATCTGCGAGGCAATGGCCTTCTGCCTATTGCCTGCCAGTGCCCCTGGGACCTGAGCACTCGGTCTGGATCTGGAGATCTAGTTACACCACTGATTACTCTGGCACAGTGACTGATGGGCTGTAAAAATACAGGGCATTTGACAGAGTCAAGCTCTTAACTTGTTTTGGGAAGTGGATCCATTTCCCTCCTCTGGCATTTCTGCCTGAGCAAGGCCAAGTGATCTGTGACCCATTCCTTGTGCCTCCCAGCATCCAGCCTGTATTATCCAGCAGCAGTACTATGTGATAAGGGTACTGTAGCACATCAATTTCTGCTATTTAAAAATGTTTCATTGGAAACTGGAAAAAAAAATAAATCCTTCCATCAAAAAAACCTGTAAATCAAAATGGGATATTTATGATGTCTTTTTTTTTTTTATATATACTTGGGAACAGACCCAAGTATATCCAATAGCCTGCATCTTAGAGGTCAGACTAGAGCAGTGAAATTGAGGAATTTGAAAGGCTAATGTAAAATGTAATTGGCCTACCATTATCCCTCTTTCTGCACCTCAGATTAATGTTCTCCTACAGAATACACAGGAATTCATTGTTTTCAAGATGAACTCAAAAGTTGTCAAATGAAAGGATCATGATACAGAAGTTCTGCAGCAAAATTTTCAAAAAAAATTTACAGAACAAAGGTAGACATATAGCATTTACCAGAAAAGGCCACTCTCTGATAAAGCCTCAGACACAAGATAACATTGCACACATACTAACCAAAGAGCTATTTTTTTGGAAGATTTCTCACTCTTCCTGCAGAAGCAGCATGAAAACCTCTGCAGATGACACCACTTCATTATCAAAGAATGGTCCTAGTTCCTCTTTGCTCTCTGCAAGGACACTGTGCAGCTTGCACAGCCTCTGTTCACTCTGCATGTACCCAGGAAGGCTGCTTTCCCACAGCGATAGCTACTCAGGTAGCTACTTTCAAATAGCTAATAAGCACACTTAGTGAGTTGTCACACCCTATTAATGGATAAGAACGGCTTATTGTTCTAGCATTCTGAAGTAGACTCAAGTATCTTCCCCCCCCCCCAATGTCTTATTTATAGAGCTAACAGTCCCGTTACATTTGTTTACTAGCTTTTGCCGTTTTACAAAGTTCTGGGCAGAAGGGATGGTGACAAACTGTTGAAAGCAGTGATTTGCTACCTGGTACACTCCATTTTTTAAAAAAAACCCACAAAACAAAAAACAAACCCAAAAACAATTCTTGAAACTGAGCAGCCTCCCTGAGGACTGTGGTTTCCCTTTTTCCTAGAAAAGGACTGGTTTTAGGGTGTTCAGGTGACTGTTCTAGACTGGTAAAAATAAGAAAAATTTCCTTTATCTACCTAATTTATAGCCACATTCTACATTAGTTTTCTCTTTTGTGGCAGGAACTTTATAAGGATACATAAAATTGTGTAGGAGGTAATATTAGACTTGAAATTAAACTTTAGCACTAAACACATAAAATTACTTTGTTAGAGCAACAAGAAATTAGACATTGGCTGCATGATCGTTTGCTAGCTCGATGCCTTCGGCAGAAGCTGAAAGCACAGCTTTCACATTCGAAGCAGAGGCTGCTACCACATGGAGTAAAGAAGGAACTGGTACCAGTAACTACTGCAGTAGTTGCCTTACAGAGGCTCAGCACAAGAGGGAACTGCAACAGGCTCCTCAGCCGCTACATGTCACATGGAAGTTCCTTTTGCTGCAATACCTTTCCAGGGCTGGCGAGCAGTTTCTCAGAGCTTACCATACTGGCAAATTCTTTCTTCAAGGCTGCTTGTTAGGATCCCAGTTTGGACACAGAGTCTCTAGGACTGTCTCTGCCCGGAAGAATTACCTCCCTGTAAGCTGGAAATGGGGTAGGTTTCACAAGGATGTCTAAGAAGACTTATTCAGTAGAAGTTGTTAACCTGTCTAAAAAACAAGACACCAGTCCTGAGGTGAAATTTAAGTAAGTGTTTCACATCTCAGTGCAGTGGTCACTATAAAATGCTTGTGCAGATGCCTTTAACTTGAAGGAAGCAGAAATCTATCTAGAGAATAAAGATAAAAAATTCAAATAGCCTGTCTTTGCCCAATACAGGTATTCCTTCCAGAGATATTCACAGCTCTTCCTTTCCCAGCACATACTTTGTCTATACAGACCCCAAATACAAAACTGTACCTTACCACCTTTTAGCACCTGTTTGAGCTCCAGATATCACCTGGTTTGTGGGTCTCAGCGATAACACAGACTATCTTAATTCTGAACATCTTTCGCGTCAGCATCTTCCCCTCAGAGCGTCACCAGATGGCAGTACGACAGAAGGGCTTTCAAGGTCTGCTGTTCTGTGAGGCTGCAGAAATCACTCATAGCTATAGGTACGCATTTTATTTTTATGTTATAATTGCAGCTTCCATTTCTTCTCCTCAGTCTAGCTTGAATAATGAGACAGGAGAGTAGTACAGCACAAAATAGAACACTTTCCCGCACTTTGAACATTTATATCATTAACGTTTTCATACTCCCACTAGCCTTTGGAATGGACAAGTTTCAGTTGGGCACCCCCCCAGAGAAGCCACTTGGAAAACAGTGGTCTACTTTGGCTTTCTCACCCTAGGGACTCAAACATAAAGGTGTCAGCATGTAGCAGAACAGATAAAAGATTGTGAATTAAGAACATTAAGCAAATGACTTATAAATTGGGCCAGCTGTGGTAAAGAAAA
>VYZU01087025.1:0-24021 GCA_013401355.1 Ceyx cyanopectus | reverse complement strand
ACTCCATTATTTTCCCACTCTCTGCTTACAGTTATTTGAAACCAAAGGAAAAAAATGTGTCAGTGTCAAAATAACAGCACATTTAAAATTTTTAGCTCACTTAATTTTTCACCTAGCCTCCAATTTTCACACTAGATCTACCTAAATGACTATGTTTTTACATGAGACAGTGGGAGGGGATACATTCCTGAAGATACAAGCATCAGTCCCTAGTGTCTAGAATATACATGCAGTGCTCTTTAGGTTCTGCCACTAAAGAAAAAAAAAAATCCACTCTGCAGAGAGAACAGTTAAGTTTTAAATAATGCATTTCTGCATCTCCTCTCTGAATCAAGGACCTTATTTCTTCTAGGCCCACAGATGACAGGGAGGATAAATGATTACCAGGTTAATGCAACTGATTTATGATGTTCTGCAGCTCCTGACTAAAGGATTCATTGCTGTCACTGTTCTTTAAGGTGGTTAGAAGGTCTAGGGGTGTATAGGAACAGATGAATGAGGGAGAAATCAGTAGTCTGTCCAAACTTTTACATCCCACCTGTACCAGGAATGTCAGAGAAACTGAAAAAAGAAGATTTTTTTCATTGGGAGATCTCAGTGAGAGCAGACAGATGTCAAGATACAACAGGAGGCATAATTATGTAGATAAAACAATTAGAATCAAAGACCTGGGCTGCACAGTACAATTAAATGAGACTTGGTCATGCTGCTTCCCTTTAAGTTTGAGGCTCTTTGTTTTGCTTACATATTGCAAAATCTAAACAATGTGAAACTTTATCTACTATGAAGAATAACATAAAATTTGCAAAGTGCTTTTGCAAGTCACTTAAGTAAAATACTTGTTCTTCCTACTCATGGGGTGCTCTTCTGAATAAAATCAAATTATTTTCAAGTATTTGCTAAAGCGGTAGGAATGAGCTTGCAGGGATATAGGTGCACTTTGTGCATGTTCAGCACTGCAGAGGAGAAAAAATATTAGAGCCATCTTTGGCAGCCAGCAGTATCTGCTTGGTAAGTTTCTTGTCCCATGGAAGTCTATGACAGCTGTGTTATAGCCTCCTCTCAGGCTGTAGCTGCTCTCTAGAGGTTCACTCTTACATACTGAAATGAAAGCTGAATTACTCCTCACTTGTTTGTGGAACATGACTAGATGAGAAGGAAAAGGAACTGTAAAAAAAATTAAAAAAGATACCCAGAAGTTGCCTAGTTTCATTCTGCAAAACATTCAAAATTATTCTTGTTTAGACCCTTTACCTTACCCCTAATTTCTAAATGTAATTCTGTTAAATCATTGTTCAGTCCTTTCTTAGTAGTCTTGATGTTTTTGGCATATTCCCATTACCTCTGAAAAGCACATGATGCCATTAGGCTTATGCATTTTCTTAATTTTATGCCAAAACAAAAGAAATTGCTCCATTTCTTACCTTTTGGCCTTAGATAATCCCTGAACTAAAGTTTCTCCAAAACTGTTGCTTTTTTTCTCAAAAATACCTTTGAGTTTCCAGTTGTTTCCAGAGTTGCTCTAAAATATCTGCACAGCCTCCTCCATCCTGCATCATCAGTTTACCTGGTACTAGAGAGGACATCCAAAAGGAGAACAGGGGAATTCTTTCTTCATGGCGAGAATATTTCTTGCTGTATCTCCTAAGACTGCAAATAAATCCACCAGTTACTAGCAGCTGAAAGACCAGGGACCCTTCTCCAGTTGGTATCATCATCATCATCATCATGAGTTTTGACCTAGTGATCACTTAGTCTTGAAAGAAGGGTCATATAAAACTCTAATTCTTTCCAGTCAACTTGAAAAGTTGTCATTTTATGTCAAATCTTCTTCATCAGAATTCCTACAGTACCCATATACATAATTATACTAGTCTGCCTTGCAGAGGCAACATTGCTGCAGTTATTGATCTCAAAATGCATACTATGGTTTTTCTTGATTCTTTGCACCCTTTTCCATCACCTCCATTTTATATCACGTGAGAAAAGACTCCAACCAAAGTTGTAATCCAAATAAACTGGACCTGGATTTCTATGGTGCCAGAGTCCAGGGTTATTTGGGCTTTGATCAAGACACATCTCACTGATGAGTAAAGAAAATATATCAATTAGCTAGTTACAACAAGTCCTTGGCCAGCATATGGAAGCAGAAGATGAGGAGGAGGAAAAAAGGATATGCTGTGTAATAATTGGTAGGTGACAGCATGCTGTGTGTGCAGCCTGGAGAAACAGAGATCCATTCAACCCACTATGCACAGATTCAGCAACTTCACTGGCCCACGCATTCTTCTGTCTCAAGCACCCGACATGTTTCATAGCCTCCAGCCATCAGCCTTGGCGCCAACAGATGAATCATACCTTCTCTGGGTGTCCCTGCTGCAGCAACTTACTATTATTATCATTCTCTGCATTTAGATTGCACTTGCCAATCCTGGATCTCAAAATACTGCATGGAGGTGGATGAGTCCTGGGATTGAGTATCTTGCTTGTAGCCACAGAACATGAGTTGGCATTAAGGCTGGAGACCATGCCTCCCCAATCTCATGAAGTTTTCTAATCCCTAGGCCGTATCACCTACCTTCATGATGCATGCTTAGCAATCAGTGGTAAACATTTGTGATATACAAAAGAGTTTTTCCACATTCCAAACATAATTATAAAAATAATAATGAGAACATTTATTTTTAGAATCACATAAGAGATAGTAGTGCCTATCTAGTATGTGGTTACTCAGATATTTCTAATATCTAGCCTTGGAAATGCTTAGTGCTCTAGGAAAGACTACCAGAGAGCTTAACCATGACAGCGGTGGATTCCAACAAGTACATACCTCTTAAGCCATCAGGAGTGCCCCTCTTACCTTAGATCAGTCATTCATAAAAGCCTTACTGTCTACAGCACAGCAGCTTCCTCAGTCTCTCCGAGATGACCATATATTAAGCCACCTATAGCCTAGCTCTGAAATGGGATGACCATGACCAGCAACAGTTATTTGCTTCCTAAGGAAAAGGGAAGGACAGCACAGCAGGATAGAGCAGAAACCTCACAGTACATCACTGAGGTAAGGAAGAAACATGTGAGAAATTATGGCCACGTTCAATCAGGAGTCCAAACAATACATCAAATTCATGATGAAGAAACAGGTCTAGGGTCCAACCAGGTATCAAAGCTTAGGGTCAGGGCCCTATACTAGACCTATAACAGATGCTCTTTGTTAACCCCTCTCCCCTCACAAAGGGGAAAAGGAATAAGGGAGAGTTATCAATTAGAAAAAGAAAGTTATTGCAGCTTTAACAAAAAAGAATAGTAATAAAATGGTATATGTATAAAAACAGTATCAAACCCAACCCCCCAGTGGCAATTATGTCACTAAAAATGCTATGGACAGGTCCTGATAAAGTCCCAGACTGGAGTAAATAGCAAGACAGGAACTGGATTCAGGAGCTGGATTCAAGAACGCACAGATGAGGATCAAAGGCAGAATGTCCAGAGATCTCTTCAGACACAGGCCATTGAAGAAGAAAACTTACCCTTCTGATCCCTCAGCTTTATATTGAGCATGAAGTATACGGGATAGAGTGCTTGCTTCATTGGTCAGTTCAGGGTCCTCTATCCTGTCCAATTCTTCCCACAGGTATGGCCTTTTATTTTTTTTATCTTCTGCACCCCCAGCATGGTACACAAAATCCAGCAGTGACCTGGGTCTGCACACCAGTCCTTGGTAGTAACTCTAACTGTTGCTATCACTGCTAGAAGCAGACACTCTGAAAGAACATGTTACCTTTAGAATGTGCAGTTAGTTAAAAGAGACTTTGCTGAAAATTAAATTTACTGAACAGCATTAGTTCTGTTCTAATGAAAATCAGGACACCAGGAAAAATACTCACAGTTCATAGTCAGAATTACATTGAAGTTTACCACTATCTGGCACAATTCACTATTTGCTGAGTAGAACTTCAGCAACAAGGCAGATACAACACCAAAAAACAGTCCATACATTACAGTCCAGACCCATATGTTGGTATAGGTAANGTCTTGAAAGAAGGGTCATATAAAACTCTAATTCTTTCCAGTCAACTTGAAAAGTTGTCATTTTATGTCAAATCTTCTTCATCAGAATTCCTACAGTACCCATATACATAATTATACTAGTCTGCCTTGCAGAGGCAACATTGCTGCAGTTATTGATCTCAAAATGCATACTATGGTTTTTCTTGATTCTTTGCACCCTTTTCCATCACCTCCATTTTATATCACGTGAGAAAAGACTCCAACCAAAGTTGTAATCCAAATAAACTGGACCTGGATTTCTATGGTGCCAGAGTCCAGGGTTATTTGGGCTTTGATCAAGACACATCTCACTGATGAGTAAAGAAAATATATCAATTAGCTAGTTACAACAAGTCCTTGGCCAGCATATGGAAGCAGAAGATGAGGAGGAGGAAAAAAGGATATGCTGTGTAATAATTGGTAGGTGACAGCATGCTGTGTGTGCAGCCTGGAGAAACAGAGATCCATTCAACCCACTATGCACAGATTCAGCAACTTCACTGGCCCACGCATTCTTCTGTCTCAAGCACCCGACATGTTTCATAGCCTCCAGCCATCAGCCTTGGCGCCAACAGATGAATCATACCTTCTCTGGGTGTCCCTGCTGCAGCAACTTACTATTATTATCATTCTCTGCATTTAGATTGCACTTGCCAATCCTGGATCTCAAAATACTGCATGGAGGTGGATGAGTCCTGGGATTGAGTATCTTGCTTGTAGCCACAGAACATGAGTTGGCATTAAGGCTGGAGACCATGCCTCCCCAATCTCATGAAGTTTTCTAATCCCTAGGCCGTATCACCTACCTTCATGATGCATGCTTAGCAATCAGTGGTAAACATTTGTGATATACAAAAGAGTTTTTCCACATTCCAAACATAATTATAAAAATAATAATGAGAACATTTATTTTTAGAATCACATAAGAGATAGTAGTGCCTATCTAGTATGTGGTTACTCAGATATTTCTAATATCTAGCCTTGGAAATGCTTAGTGCTCTAGGAAAGACTACCAGAGAGCTTAACCATGACAGCGGTGGATTCCAACAAGTACATACCTCTTAAGCCATCAGGAGTGCCCCTCTTACCTTAGATCAGTCATTCATAAAAGCCTTACTGTCTACAGCACAGCAGCTTCCTCAGTCTCTCCGAGATGACCATATATTAAGCCACCTATAGCCTAGCTCTGAAATGGGATGACCATGACCAGCAACAGTTATTTGCTTCCTAAGGAAAAGGGAAGGACAGCACAGCAGGATAGAGCAGAAACCTCACAGTACATCACTGAGGTAAGGAAGAAACATGTGAGAAATTATGGCCACGTTCAATCAGGAGTCCAAACAATACATCAAATTCATGATGAAGAAACAGGTCTAGGGTCCAACCAGGTATCAAAGCTTAGGGTCAGGGCCCTATACTAGACCTATAACAGATGCTCTTTGTTAACCCCTCTCCCCTCACAAAGGGGAAAAGGAATAAGGGAGAGTTATCAATTAGAAAAAGAAAGTTATTGCAGCTTTAACAAAAAAGAATAGTAATAAAATGGTATATGTATAAAAACAGTATCAAACCCAACCCCCCAGTGGCAATTATGTCACTAAAAATGCTATGGACAGGTCCTGATAAAGTCCCAGACTGGAGTAAATAGCAAGACAGGAACTGGATTCAGGAGCTGGATTCAAGAACGCACAGATGAGGATCAAAGGCAGAATGTCCAGAGATCTCTTCAGACACAGGCCATTGAAGAAGAAAACTTACCCTTCTGATCCCTCAGCTTTATATTGAGCATGAAGTATACGGGATAGAGTGCTTGCTTCATTGGTCAGTTCAGGGTCCTCTATCCTGTCCAATTCTTCCCACAGGTATGGCCTTTTATTTTTTTTATCTTCTGCACCCCCAGCATGGTACACAAAATCCAGCAGTGACCTGGGTCTGCACACCAGTCCTTGGTAGTAACTCTAACTGTTGCTATCACTGCTAGAAGCAGACACTCTGAAAGAACATGTTACCTTTAGAATGTGCAGTTAGTTAAAAGAGACTTTGCTGAAAATTAAATTTACTGAACAGCATTAGTTCTGTTCTAATGAAAATCAGGACACCAGGAAAAATACTCACAGTTCATAGTCAGAATTACATTGAAGTTTACCACTATCTGGCACAATTCACTATTTGCTGAGTAGAACTTCAGCAACAAGGCAGATACAACACCAAAAAACAGTCCATACATTACAGTCCAGACCCATATGTTGGTATAGGTAAGCTACAGATCAACGTTCCCACAAGATAGCTCAAAATAGTGGTGAACTCTCAAGCCTGGAGTTAAATGGAGCTCCTGGGTCTATGGCAGAGAGTGTGGGTGGTGGCCAGGTGAGGCTGGTCAAGGCTGTTAAGGCTATTAATGCACTTCAGGGCCATAGTATAGGTTTCTATAGTATTTACAGAGCATGCTTAGGAAGAAGAACNGGACCTGGATTTCTATGGTGCCAGAGTCCAGGGTTATTTGGGCTTTGATCAAGACACATCTCACTGATGAGTAAAGAAAATATATCAATTAGCTAGTTACAACAAGTCCTTGGCCAGCATATGGAAGCAGAAGATGAGGAGGAGGAAAAAAGGATATGCTGTGTAATAATTGGTAGGTGACAGCATGCTGTGTGTGCAGCCTGGAGAAACAGAGATCCATTCAACCCACTATGCACAGATTCAGCAACTTCACTGGCCCACGCATTCTTCTGTCTCAAGCACCCGACATGTTTCATAGCCTCCAGCCATCAGCCTTGGCGCCAACAGATGAATCATACCTTCTCTGGGTGTCCCTGCTGCAGCAACTTACTATTATTATCATTCTCTGCATTTAGATTGCACTTGCCAATCCTGGATCTCAAAATACTGCATGGAGGTGGATGAGTCCTGGGATTGAGTATCTTGCTTGTAGCCACAGAACATGAGTTGGCATTAAGGCTGGAGACCATGCCTCCCCAATCTCATGAAGTTTTCTAATCCCTAGGCCGTATCACCTACCTTCATGATGCATGCTTAGCAATCAGTGGTAAACATTTGTGATATACAAAAGAGTTTTTCCACATTCCAAACATAATTATAAAAATAATAATGAGAACATTTATTTTTAGAATCACATAAGAGATAGTAGTGCCTATCTAGTATGTGGTTACTCAGATATTTCTAATATCTAGCCTTGGAAATGCTTAGTGCTCTAGGAAAGACTACCAGAGAGCTTAACCATGACAGCGGTGGATTCCAACAAGTACATACCTCTTAAGCCATCAGGAGTGCCCCTCTTACCTTAGATCAGTCATTCATAAAAGCCTTACTGTCTACAGCACAGCAGCTTCCTCAGTCTCTCCGAGATGACCATATATTAAGCCACCTATAGCCTAGCTCTGAAATGGGATGACCATGACCAGCAACAGTTATTTGCTTCCTAAGGAAAAGGGAAGGACAGCACAGCAGGATAGAGCAGAAACCTCACAGTACATCACTGAGGTAAGGAAGAAACATGTGAGAAATTATGGCCACGTTCAATCAGGAGTCCAAACAATACATCAAATTCATGATGAAGAAACAGGTCTAGGGTCCAACCAGGTATCAAAGCTTAGGGTCAGGGCCCTATACTAGACCTATAACAGATGCTCTTTGTTAACCCCTCTCCCCTCACAAAGGGGAAAAGGAATAAGGGAGAGTTATCAATTAGAAAAAGAAAGTTATTGCAGCTTTAACAAAAAAGAATAGTAATAAAATGGTATATGTATAAAAACAGTATCAAACCCAACCCCCCAGTGGCAATTATGTCACTAAAAATGCTATGGACAGGTCCTGATAAAGTCCCAGACTGGAGTAAATAGCAAGACAGGAACTGGATTCAGGAGCTGGATTCAAGAACGCACAGATGAGGATCAAAGGCAGAATGTCCAGAGATCTCTTCAGACACAGGCCATTGAAGAAGAAAACTTACCCTTCTGATCCCTCAGCTTTATATTGAGCATGAAGTATACGGGATAGAGTGCTTGCTTCATTGGTCAGTTCAGGGTCCTCTATCCTGTCCAATTCTTCCCACAGGTATGGCCTTTTATTTTTTTTATCTTCTGCACCCCCAGCATGGTACACAAAATCCAGCAGTGACCTGGGTCTGCACACCAGTCCTTGGTAGTAACTCTAACTGTTGCTATCACTGCTAGAAGCAGACACTCTGAAAGAACATGTTACCTTTAGAATGTGCAGTTAGTTAAAAGAGACTTTGCTGAAAATTAAATTTACTGAACAGCATTAGTTCTGTTCTAATGAAAATCAGGACACCAGGAAAAATACTCACAGTTCATAGTCAGAATTACATTGAAGTTTACCACTATCTGGCACAATTCACTATTTGCTGAGTAGAACTTCAGCAACAAGGCAGATACAACACCAAAAAACAGTCCATACATTACAGTCCAGACCCATATGTTGGTATAGGTAAGCTACAGATCAACGTTCCCACAAGATAGCTCAAAATAGTGGTGAACTCTCAAGCCTGGAGTTAAATGGAGCTCCTGGGTCTATGGCAGAGAGTGTGGGTGGTGGCCAGGTGAGGCTGGTCAAGGCTGTTAAGGCTATTAATGCACTTCAGGGCCATAGTATAGGTTTCTATAGTATTTACAGAGCATGCTTAGGAAGAAGAACAACTCTATTGATTTCTGTGACTCTACTGCACAGCTGCAGAAATTTGCATGGTACCATAGCCCCAGGCTTCAATAGGAAGGACACAGATGAGTCATGTTCTGGAAGTGAGAAAACTGCTGTCACAGAACTGTATCTCTATTTTCCTCAGTTCTACCACTTCTGTACTTACCAACTTTTATTCAGCAATGAAATATGGGGCTAACATATCCCTGATTGGGTTGGGCTGGACCAGTATCTCTTTTTTTTCTGCTATGTGACTGCATATTAGGGAAAAGACCTGATGCATATACAGTGAAAGTAAAACCTTCACAGATTATGCCTTATTCTTTACATCTTTACAATTCTTTCCTTTAAGTTAAATTACTGCACTGAAAGAATTGTCCCTAGATGAACTGCCAGATGAACTTCATTATACTTAAATAATTTACTCTTCAGATTGCAATTACTGTCCTTCACAAGCAATTAAAGTAATCAATGCAACTGTCATTTAGAATCAGCATCTGACTAAGACAAAATTAATGTAGAGACAATAAGCTAAATTATTTTTAATATTAATATTTTAACATTAGTCAACCTTTTTTGAGGTTTGCCACCTTTTATGTAGGGGCTTTTTATATAGAAGGGTGTATGTTCAAAATGTGTCTTGCCAGGTATGTGTTAAAGGGGCAGCTGGCAGGGGTGTGAAATGAATGCAGGTGAAGAATTTACTTGGGCTACAGATAAAGTGGATTCCCAGCCCTAATCCATGGGCATGGTCTTTGTGGGATGTAGTTCTGTGGGGTCAATACATCTGAGAAGCTAGCTGTGAGATTTAAAGGGGTGTGAAACTCACAGGAGAAATAAGGTAAATACAAATTTAGGTAAACATGAAAAATTGTTGAGATATGTTGTCCTGTTCAGTTTAGTTCAGCACACAAATTTCAGGGATTAAACATTCATTGAGGTCTGGTTCCTTCTAGAAATTCATTAGGCTATCTTTCTGCTGCACCTATTCTTAGTGTTTCTTTCAGGAAGTACATTAAATCTTTAAATTGTCAGAGCAGAGCCCTATAGGCAGCATGGAACTTCTTGCTGGAGATGACTGGGGTTTTTAAACTTTTGTCTGGCAGGTTTTGTATAGCTGTTTTTTGTTTTGTTTTTCTCAACAAAGTTTATTCACCCTGGAGAGTCCGTCTGAGAAATTCAGGTCTGAATTTATTGTGTTTAAAATGGGGGGAAAAAAATAGGAAATTTCCAACTTAAAAAAAAACAATAATTTGTCTGTTGAAATTTGCATTAAGAAAGGCTAAAATCAATGCAAAACATTTTGAACAGGGTCAAATTGAATATTTCTATTTACACTGAGTGCTTTTTTATTTAATAACAAAACAAAAACCCTTCAAAGTTAGCATTTACTGTTCGCTATTGGCTGTTATTCATCTGAATGTTTTCATTTTACTTTTAAACATTATAATTATTTACATAGGTCCCTATATAATGTCTTTTCCCAGAGAGAAAATCAAACTTTCATGGGAAATGACTTAGCAGGTTGAAGTGTCCAATGTTTCCCATGAGGTTAAAAGTTCAGTTAACTTTATCTGTTGTTATTTTTTTTACTACATACACCTTTTGGCTTCCTGCTCAAACTGCAAAATGAGGTACAGTTTCAAAGCAGACAAGAAATGCTAAAAATATGGAGAGTGAAAAAGTTCTGTTAAATTGTAGGAATGACATTTTGATCTAGTGACTAAGGTTGAATAGAAAGAGAAAAGCATAACTTCTCTCTCTGCCAGTGCTCTTGCTAGTTATTCATGGTATCAGGATGCTTGCTAAGTTTTTTGGCCAAGGGGTTATCAGTTAGCCAGTGACAGTTCAGAAGTACAGCCATTGTAAAGGGCCAGAGAACCTCTTTCAGTATTGGAGATATGACTTGATGGCCAGTATTTAGTATTGAAAATATGATTAAACTTCTTGGCAGAGGAGGAAGCTGGCAACCTCAGATGTTTTTTGTCAATGCAACTCAGCAATATAAACCTGCAGGGGGATACTGCAGGGCATTATTTACCCCTTTTTCTACACTGCAGAAAGACCTGTTAGGCAGATGATAAGAGCAGCCTAGGAGCAGGATGTGTCAATTACTCAGATTTAGTTTTCATACAAGTATCTAATATTTAGATACTATTAGTGTCTGTAAGATATATCTATAATATCTAAAGTTATAGATATATCTAATATATAGTATTAAATAGTAACTATTTCAAGAAATGTTTGTCCTTTCCTCCCCCCCTGCTAGTTACAGACTTTGACTCCCCCTAGAGAGAGGTGAGGGAGAGCTTAACAAGAACAAATAGCAGTGATAGGTGCTAAAATGGAGTGATGACATTCAGCTGTGCCCATCCCACCAGGCTGTGCAGGCAAGAGAGATTTTTTTCTTCCTTGCACAGAACAGTGGGTCGTTTCTCTCTCGGCTCCCCGACCCTCACCGGAATATCTCCCCGGGAGAGATGCAGTGCTCAGCAGGCATCCCAGCATGTCACGGTGCTCTGGACCAGCACGCTTGGCATTTCTTCTAACGCACAACCTAATCACGTGCACGAGCTTCTCGGCGTGTGTCTTGTGCCCTTTCTTACCCCCTGGCTTGGGCTTGGAGATATTCAGCTCCTGATCTCATCCTTGTCGAGTCAAAGCGTCTGTTGAATGCAACCGGCGGAAGATGCAGAAGGGGAGTGCGGCATCAGCGCTGCCCCCTGAAAGAGGCGTATTAATAACACCGACGCACGGCCAATTAGCAGAAGGAGCCACGTCCAGCCCTCGTGTCTGCGCGCTAGTGATTTATCGGCAGTAATTACCGAGGCACTTGATGCCTAGTTTGGATGGGAATTAATTCGAGGCCAGATAAATAATGTATTAGGGTTTATTTAGTCCCCTGTGAACACTCGCCCCCGAGCCAGAGCTGGGAGTGCAGAGAAGTGGTGTTTGAGCGGAGAGCTGCGGGAACGGCAATGCGCGGGGCGGCGGCCGTGGCCGGTCGCTGAGGCTGCCGGCAGCGGCGCGCCCAGCCGGGAGCATGTTGAGCCCCAAGATCAGGCAAGCCAGGAGAGGTGAGTATTGCCTTCCCGGGAGACTGGCACTGTGGGGAGGGGAAGCGTCTACTGGCACAGGGAAACTTCCCGGCGGTGGTGGAAAGCGTCTGCTTCTGCCCCCAGAATGGTCTCCGAGCTGCTGGCGGCCCCGCCGGTCGAAGCCGGCCCTGGGGTGGGAGCGGCGCTCGCAAAGGTTCAGGGAAGCGGAGGAGGAGGGGACCTGTGCTTATGTTGGCTAATGTCGTTTGCACTGTTAAGGCTGAGCAGCACGGGTAATTAAAAAACTGTACTCTGTCCTGGTCCTCGACAGAACATTTGCACCCTGTGGTGGTTGCTAATGCTGTGTTTCTAATGCCGAAATGATTTTTAACAGCTGGAGACAGTTGTGGTAAGTTTACCTGCAGCATCTCGGAAGAGGAGTTTGCACGTTATCCCTTCAGGGGCTGGAAGCAGGAGGTGGGGAAATTCGTTTTGTGTGAGCTGTGGACAAGACAAAGGAAGGAAAGAAAAACTGCCGTAGGTTTGCAACAGCTGCTTTGAGCAGCCATGCAGACCTTTGAGGTGTAGTACGTGGTGTTTGTAAAGCCATCAGCTGAAGCTGGGCATAGCAGGTGTTTTAAATCCAGCTCACCTGGAGGAGATTCTCTGGAAGGAGGGTGTAGTTTGTGATCTGCTGCAGCAACAGTTCCTTGTTTGACATGAAATTTGTTGTGCATCGTTGCCGTTCACAGCCTAATGACAAGTCTCAGAAGAATATCTTCCCTCCCATCAGAAACAGAGTCTATGTTAATATAGTTTAGAAGCAAACGTAGATGCAGTAAGAAGAGTATGTAAATACCAGGTTTTTCTTCAACCATTCCAGCATTATAAAATAGGAAAGTGTCACTCTTTGCAACTGCTGTGATTCTGAGACAGATACTTCCAGCCAAATGTCACTTTGAATATATATAAAAGCAATATTACACACTGAAATAGTCTTTAAAATACCAACAGCCCAGTAAATACCTGCTAGTATCTTGGTAAGATAAATCTTCCTGCCATATGGAGCAGTCAGGATCAGATATGTACAGCTTCGCATATATTAAAGTCATATGTACTTACATTTTAGTTACACGATTTTGTGAAAGTTCAGTAAGTCTTTTGTAGGTGCTGTCTCTTTCCCTTCTCCCTTCTAAGGGGTGTCTAATATCCTTCCAGTCTTTAATGTATTTGTTATCCAGCATTCCCACTGGCTATTATAGCTCTGAGGCAAGATAAATGATGCGAGTAGAGGGCTACAGGAAGTCTGTATGAGAGCAAGGAACACAGGCTTTCACAACTGTATGCCTGCTGTTCTTTCACTTTTTTGAATTAATCTGGGAAGAGACTCAGTTGTATATTAATATATACTGAAGTCTAGTGAGGGGACAGATGTTATTCTAGAACTCTGTGGGCTGCTGATGCTTGGGGGAAAAACTGTAGTGTACCTTTGTGATTCCATTTCAGTTTATAGCAGTATATGTCATTCAGGGTTTTTCTGTTTGGTTCATCAACTGTTCAGTGGTAGGTTTATTTCTGAGTGAATTTAGGTCTCATTAAAAGAGCTGACTTGATGGCTTTTGAAACCTCAGGAATTTTCCTACTTTTGCAATGCCATGGCAAATCACTTGTAGCCTCTTACAAGGATTACCAAGTAGGATCTAATCCTGAAAGGTTTTTCTAAAGCTCTTGTTCACAGGAAGTTGTAAGCAGGCAATGCTGAAGATGTTGAATGCTTCTTGAGAGTCCCACCTTGCAAGACTGAGCTGGATATTAAACGGTAGTTCATATTCCCTTGACTCTCAGCTGGGATTGCTCATGAAAGCTCAGCTAATTAATGGTGGGGAAACAAAGTATTGAGATGGCTACAAGAATCTGTTGCTGACAGTGAGGATAAACAAAAGCTGCTGCATGACTTCGCTGACTTCAGAGTAGTGGCTGTTAGCTACCATTGAGGACTTAATTGTGTAAGGGAGGCAGTGGGACTCCTCTGAGCAGACAATGAAGAGACAAGGAATATATGCCCAGCTCTTTGCTTCAGGCTTCCTGCATCTGTGCAAATAGGAATTCTTCATAAGCTCCCCTTGTTCTTCTAAACCTCTGCTGAGAATGTACCTTTAAAGCTTCACTTGTGACATCTGATACTGTCATTTTTGTTTGACTTGTGGATGGTTTTTAAAGCTCCTCAGTTAAAGATATTAAGGCTTTAGAAAATGCTGAGCCTGGAATTGAGCCTGATATTTCAAGTATAGTTCTTAATATCTGTGAAAGATGATAGAGAACAAAGATAATTTGCCTTACTAGGGGTAACTGTCAAGTGTAATGTAGTGCTAGCTGTTACACGAAATGCAGAAACATGCATTCAGAGGTACATTGTTTTTGTAAGACCTGGGAAGGTGTAAAATCTCACAGACTGAAAATCTTAATGTGCATAAAATGGCATTCTGGAAAATCATTCATCCTGGCTAGGCCTGAATGGATTTTGCACTATTATTTCATCTACAGTGTTTTATATACAGCAATTGGTGGAGTCCAGGATTCTGAAATAAGTGACTGCAGTGGAAAACATATTTTCACATTCTTTCTATGTGATGGGGCATATATAATACTGCCTTCCAGAGTGGAGGCAGAAGAATTTTCAGTATGGGGAGCAGGCAAAGCAGTTTTCAGACTACCTCCTTCAGTCACAAAGATTATGCATTAGTTTTTAAATAAGTGTTGTGATGGGATTGCCCTCTATAGCAAGAAAGTTAGCTTGCTGACATGATATATTCTTTATAGCATTTCTGTCTTCAGCACAATCTGACTCATCTGTGTAGGTACTGAGAATACACCTCTTCTTACTGGGATTTTGTACTGCTGGGTGTCTGACGTGGAATTGTCTGCACTTCTCTTGACTTACTATTTCTGTTTGCAGATGCTCATATATATGTTAAAGTATCTTGAAAAATTTCTTCACAGTCATAATAATTAAACTTTTGTATAATTAAAACAGAACCTGGAAAATGTAATGGGAGACATTTTAGCTACCTAACATGTTGCAGATGGTTTTACCTCAAGTATCTTTCAACATGGTTGTAGCATAGCAGTTATTTTCCTCTTTCTCTGTTTTGCCTCCTCTGAAACATCGTAATTTATTTTTAATGAAAAGTAGCCTTTAGCATACTTAGTGTTTCTAAGAATGGTGTATAGTAATGCTGCCAGGAGGGACTTCAGAGTGTAAAGTACTATTATAGCCCTCTGGGAGAGTGCACATTTACATTGTAAGCCTCATGTGCTAGCAGTGAGGACAGCTAGGTTTTAATATTCAATGCCTTTGCAATGGTGTCATTGTATTTTTAAGAAAAGTGCTGTGTCTGATTACAGGAGCATGAATACCCTATATTTAAACTGCTTTCTAATGGTAGTAAGGATATATGGGTATCTCTCTAACCACTAAACCATAATGTCTAAGTGACCATCCAAAAGACACCTCTTGGCTGTCCTGTAAGAGCATCTATATATTCAAGTCAGTAAAAAAGCTAAGGGCTGTAGGAATGCATGTGGAAAGAATTGTGTATTTGAGGGAGATGAAGAGACAGCATTATGAAAGTTTGAGGAACATGTAGAGGAACTGGGGTTTATGTGGTAGAAAAATATAAGGCAGCAATCAGTGAAAATAGACTTTCTTAATTCTGTAGCCTGAAAGTATATTATCTAATATAAAACCAGATAACAGTGATGAGAATTACAGTAGTACACTTTGTAATCTACATGAGTGTTTTAGGGTTAGAAGTGGGCTTTTGAAACAAATCTCATTCTCCTCATACTATGCTTCAGTTATGCCATAAAGCAGTCTCAGAATAATAAAAAAACAAACACAAAAAAACCCCCCAACCAACTAAAAGTCCTTTTGGACTAAGCTAGGTGGGAAGATATTTTTGAGAGTGGACCTAATGATTTCCAGCCCCTAAAGGCATCGTGTCCATAGGATCAGAATAGAACTAGTCCAAAAGATATACCCACCTTTGCACATGTCACATTTCACAGCTAACATTTACATTCTGTGGATTATGGAGGAACCCTATGACATATATCAAGTTCAAGGCAGAGCCAGGACTTTAAATGAGCTTCCCAAAGTTTAGTGTACATGGAAAAAATACTGGATTACCCTTCCTTCTTATTCAACAGCTTNTACCTCCTTCAGTCACAAAGATTATGCATTAGTTTTTAAATAAGTGTTGTGATGGGATTGCCCTCTATAGCAAGAAAGTTAGCTTGCTGACATGATATATTCTTTATAGCATTTCTGTCTTCAGCACAATCTGACTCATCTGTGTAGGTACTGAGAATACACCTCTTCTTACTGGGATTTTGTACTGCTGGGTGTCTGACGTGGAATTGTCTGCACTTCTCTTGACTTACTATTTCTGTTTGCAGATGCTCATATATATGTTAAAGTATCTTGAAAAATTTCTTCACAGTCATAATAATTAAACTTTTGTATAATTAAAACAGAACCTGGAAAATGTAATGGGAGACATTTTAGCTACCTAACATGTTGCAGATGGTTTTACCTCAAGTATCTTTCAACATGGTTGTAGCATAGCAGTTATTTTCCTCTTTCTCTGTTTTGCCTCCTCTGAAACATCGTAATTTATTTTTAATGAAAAGTAGCCTTTAGCATACTTAGTGTTTCTAAGAATGGTGTATAGTAATGCTGCCAGGAGGGACTTCAGAGTGTAAAGTACTATTATAGCCCTCTGGGAGAGTGCACATTTACATTGTAAGCCTCATGTGCTAGCAGTGAGGACAGCTAGGTTTTAATATTCAATGCCTTTGCAATGGTGTCATTGTATTTTTAAGAAAAGTGCTGTGTCTGATTACAGGAGCATGAATACCCTATATTTAAACTGCTTTCTAATGGTAGTAAGGATATATGGGTGCATGATTTGTCTATCAATCGCTGTCCTCACAATTTATGAGCTTCTTGGCTAACTCCAGCCAGATTTGTAAACAGAAAAAAAAGACTGTAAAAATATATTTGACTCCTATAAACCCAAGGAAAATTGGTGGCATGACAGATGAAAGATAACCATATTTGTACACCTAGGGAAAACTGACACATAGTACGCAATGGAAATATATGTTCTGAAACATAAAATAGAATCATAGAATTATTATGGTTGTAAAGGACCTCTAAAGATAATTAAGTCCAACCTTCATCCTAACATCTCTCTAACCACTAAACCATAATGTCTAAGTGACCATCCAAAAGACACCTCTTGGCTGTCCTGTAAGAGCATCTATATATTCAAGTCAGTAAAAAAGCTAAGGGCTGTAGGAATGCATGTGGAAAGAATTGTGTATTTGAGGGAGATGAAGAGACAGCATTATGAAAGTTTGAGGAACATGTAGAGGAACTGGGGTTTATGTGGTAGAAAAATATAAGGCAGCAATCAGTGAAAATAGACTTTCTTAATTCTGTAGCCTGAAAGTATATTATCTAATATAAAACCAGATAACAGTGATGAGAATTACAGTAGTACACTTTGTAATCTACATGAGTGTTTTAGGGTTAGAAGTGGGCTTTTGAAACAAATCTCATTCTCCTCATACTATGCTTCAGTTATGCCATAAAGCAGTCTCAGAATAATAAAAAAACAAACACAAAAAAACCCCCCAACCAACTAAAAGTCCTTTTGGACTAAGCTAGGTGGGAAGATATTTTTGAGAGTGGACCTAATGATTTCCAGCCCCTAAAGGCATCGTGTCCATAGGATCAGAATAGAACTAGTCCAAAAGATATACCCACCTTTGCACATGTCACATTTCACAGCTAACATTTACATTCTGTGGATTATGGAGGAACCCTATGACATATATCAAGTTCAAGGCAGAGCCAGGACTTTAAATGAGCTTCCCAAAGTTTAGTGTACATGGAAAAAATACTGGATTACCCTTCCTTCTTATTCAACAGCTTGTCACTGGCTGCGTTACCTGACTCCATAAGAACTCACCAGTTAAGTTCAGCTTGGACATATAAATGCATCCCTGTGACTTTCTGGGGGGGACGCCTCCAGGATTATTTTTTTTCTGTACCAATAACATAGGGTGATTTGGGTCATCTCTCTAAAGATTCACTGTCTAAAGGAAATGACACTATTAATCACTACTGCAAGACAGGCTTAATCACAGCAGAAGGCTATCAACCAGTTATGGCTTTCAGGAGTTCTCATCTATCCTGAGTTTGTCAGGCTCAGGAGTAAGCTTTGATGATGATTAATAACATGTAAGGAAACATGAATTAGGCATTTTTAGACCAGTGGAGGTGATCTCTGACTTTGTTAGAAGATGTTGCTTATTCAGAGTTGTATTTTACATGGCCAGTTAACAATTATTCAATGCCACTAATGCACTTCAGGTTCCAGGAGTTGGGTCTCATCTAAGAGACAACTCCACAATCCTAGCAGACACAGGTAGCAGGACAATCTGTACGATGGGCAAAGCTGAAATAAGGGCCAACGAGGAAATAAAAAAACATTGGTTAAAGGAAAATTAATCAACAAAAAGGAGAAAAAGAAACAGTGTTCAACTCAGTTTGTGAAAGTTGGCATGGCAGAGAGAGAAAATTAGGAAGATTGAAAAATACATTTCATAGGAACCCAGAGGCAGCCAAATAGTTCTAAGTGCACTTGGACTTTGCTTTTTACTAAGGCATCAACCTTCCAGCTTCTGGCTGTTCTCCAAGTCCTCCACAGAGTGGAGGCAATCCTGATGTACCATGCACAAGTTCACTGTTGTGCTACTATTTTCCTCTGGCACTGGCAGAGTACTAGTGGTACCTTGCCTCTCAGATCCTGCAGAAGACAATACTATACTAATGGAGCAAGTCCTGGAGTTCAAATACTTAGTGCAGGCAGATCCTCAGGCTGTATTCCCTTCAAAATCATGCTGTGTAAAGATCACTTCTTTTAGTGAAAAGCAGAAAAGGGGAACTTGTACCTACCTTGTCCCCACATCGTGCCCCTCAAGAATTCACAGTGTCTGTAGCCTCTTAGCTCTGCAAAGATGAACAGCCCCATGGTGCAGCTAGGGTTTGAGGTACTGATGATGCACACAGCTATCACAGAGCATGTGGGAGGCCAGCACCTTGGCANTATATGGGTGCATGATTTGTCTATCAATCGCTGTCCTCACAATTTATGAGCTTCTTGGCTAACTCCAGCCAGATTTGTAAACAGAAAAAAAAGACTGTAAAAATATATTTGACTCCTATAAACCCAAGGAAAATTGGTGGCATGACAGATGAAAGATAACCATATTTGTACACCTAGGGAAAACTGACACATAGTACGCAATGGAAATATATGTTCTGAAACATAAAATAGAATCATAGAATTATTATGGTTGTAAAGGACCTCTAAAGATAATTAAGTCCAACCTTCATCCTAACATCTCTCTAACCACTAAACCATAATGTCTAAGTGACCATCCAAAAGACACCTCTTGGCTGTCCTGTAAGAGCATCTATATATTCAAGTCAGTAAAAAAGCTAAGGGCTGTAGGAATGCATGTGGAAAGAATTGTGTATTTGAGGGAGATGAAGAGACAGCATTATGAAAGTTTGAGGAACATGTAGAGGAACTGGGGTTTATGTGGTAGAAAAATATAAGGCAGCAATCAGTGAAAATAGACTTTCTTAATTCTGTAGCCTGAAAGTATATTATCTAATATAAAACCAGATAACAGTGATGAGAATTACAGTAGTACACTTTGTAATCTACATGAGTGTTTTAGGGTTAGAAGTGGGCTTTTGAAACAAATCTCATTCTCCTCATACTATGCTTCAGTTATGCCATAAAGCAGTCTCAGAATAATAAAAAAACAAACACAAAAAAACCCCCCAACCAACTAAAAGTCCTTTTGGACTAAGCTAGGTGGGAAGATATTTTTGAGAGTGGACCTAATGATTTCCAGCCCCTAAAGGCATCGTGTCCATAGGATCAGAATAGAACTAGTCCAAAAGATATACCCACCTTTGCACATGTCACATTTCACAGCTAACATTTACATTCTGTGGATTATGGAGGAACCCTATGACATATATCAAGTTCAAGGCAGAGCCAGGACTTTAAATGAGCTTCCCAAAGTTTAGTGTACATGGAAAAAATACTGGATTACCCTTCCTTCTTATTCAACAGCTTGTCACTGGCTGCGTTACCTGACTCCATAAGAACTCACCAGTTAAGTTCAGCTTGGACATATAAATGCATCCCTGTGACTTTCTGGGGGGGACGCCTCCAGGATTATTTTTTTTCTGTACCAATAACATAGGGTGATTTGGGTCATCTCTCTAAAGATTCACTGTCTAAAGGAAATGACACTATTAATCACTACTGCAAGACAGGCTTAATCACAGCAGAAGGCTATCAACCAGTTATGGCTTTCAGGAGTTCTCATCTATCCTGAGTTTGTCAGGCTCAGGAGTAAGCTTTGATGATGATTAATAACATGTAAGGAAACATGAATTAGGCATTTTTAGACCAGTGGAGGTGATCTCTGACTTTGTTAGAAGATGTTGCTTATTCAGAGTTGTATTTTACATGGCCAGTTAACAATTATTCAATGCCACTAATGCACTTCAGGTTCCAGGAGTTGGGTCTCATCTAAGAGACAACTCCACAATCCTAGCAGACACAGGTAGCAGGACAATCTGTACGATGGGCAAAGCTGAAATAAGGGCCAACGAGGAAATAAAAAAACATTGGTTAAAGGAAAATTAATCAACAAAAAGGAGAAAAAGAAACAGTGTTCAACTCAGTTTGTGAAAGTTGGCATGGCAGAGAGAGAAAATTAGGAAGATTGAAAAATACATTTCATAGGAACCCAGAGGCAGCCAAATAGTTCTAAGTGCACTTGGACTTTGCTTTTTACTAAGGCATCAACCTTCCAGCTTCTGGCTGTTCTCCAAGTCCTCCACAGAGTGGAGGCAATCCTGATGTACCATGCACAAGTTCACTGTTGTGCTACTATTTTCCTCTGGCACTGGCAGAGTACTAGTGGTACCTTGCCTCTCAGATCCTGCAGAAGACAATACTATACTAATGGAGCAAGTCCTGGAGTTCAAATACTTAGTGCAGGCAGATCCTCAGGCTGTATTCCCTTCAAAATCATGCTGTGTAAAGATCACTTCTTTTAGTGAAAAGCAGAAAAGGGGAACTTGTACCTACCTTGTCCCCACATCGTGCCCCTCAAGAATTCACAGTGTCTGTAGCCTCTTAGCTCTGCAAAGATGAACAGCCCCATGGTGCAGCTAGGGTTTGAGGTACTGATGATGCACACAGCTATCACAGAGCATGTGGGAGGCCAGCACCTTGGCACCTTCTGCTTACCAGGCAAATAATAATACCTCGCTTCTTACTCCTGGAACCAAAGTAAACAGCCCTGGAGCTGTGAACTCCTCCAAACACTTCCTTCAGTCCTTGAGAGCCCACCAACACTGCTGGGAGCACACCAGCCCCTGCAGCAGGGAGAAATTGATGTGACAAGCTGGAGCTGGCATGGTGGAGCCACCATTAACAAAACCCAGCTATGAGGAGTTGGTTCACAACCCTCTCTCTTAAATGAGCAATTCTTTAATGGAGGAGAGGCAACTCAAGGAACCATGCTCTAGAAAGGTATGTGGGTAAAAGGATAGGATGAAGTGCTGGTAAATATTATTTGGTTTCATAGAATCATATGATTCTATGAAATCACTGATCCTATAATTCTGTGAAATCATACGATTATAATTCTATGAAATCATAGATCCTATGGTTCTGTGAGATCAAACCATACTTACCAGCATATCATCCTAGCCCTTTACCTATATACCTTTCTAGAGTTTGTGTCTGGTTTATGGCTCATAGTTTGTGAGTTGCTGGAGGAAGGTGCCTGTGAGGTGCTGGTGAGGAGGAGGTGGCAGTGGCTGCTCTACCTATGGTGTGGATCTGGATTTAATTGTTTTGGAGAAACATGAGATAAAAATGCTGATATTAGTTTAAAATCATAAGGCAGTGGCACAGAGGTGGTGTAGGGAGGCACTGAGGCTGGACCACTGCTGAATAAACTGCTTTGAAGGCAGCAGGAAGAAATAGATCCAGGCTATAGGGTAAAGGGTGGGGGAAATGTAAACAAGGAGGGAGCCGAAAGGGCTTCAGAGAGTGATATTTGTGGGATTCCTCCCTACACAGATTCAAGATGCGTATTCTTGCTTTGTGGTGTGTCCATTAAGAGTACCCAGGCTATCTAAAGGTCTAATCGTCTCATCTCTGTAGAGATGTTCTTCTCTTTCCCCATAGGATTTCAGTTATATGCTGAAGTAGGTGCTACTTTTGCTAACAGTATCTTTCTGTCCCTGCCTGAAGGCTTAGGCAGCAGGAAATTACTCTCCTTGGTAAAAACCCTGTGAAGTTTGCAGGCAGGCATCAGTTTATTAATCACGGACAATCTGACCTTGAAATAATAAGCAAGGGATGGCCTCACCTCCTGAGAAGGGACCCAGAGGAAAAACAGTAACTCAGCTGAGAGAGTATCTGGACTGCTGGGGAGAGAACTTGTGGGGAGGGAATTAAATATTAAAAAATGGAAAAGGCATAGGTTCTCTACTTGTAAAACACCTACTGAGTGAGTACAGAGTGAAACTGGCAGAGTTGTGAAGAGCACAGTGGAAGCACTACAAAGGCTAGCACCTCTCTTCTGAGAGGACAGTCACCTGCTACTTTTAGTGCCTATATAAATGCATTCCTCTTCATTGCAGGGTTACTACAGAATGGCGCTTTTTTTCTTTTTTTCCTTGCTGGCCTTCCCTTTACATTCATGATAGTTGGTAGGCAAGCACAGCTGCATAAACAGCTTAATTCTTCTCCACCTTCCTGCATTACAAACAGAGCTAGTTTGAGGCACCGATAAAGATACTTACCTGCACACTGTGGTGGGGATGGAAACCCCTTGATAAGGCTGCACTATGAGCTATCTGGTGAACTATAAGAGGAAAGGATCCATGCCTAGATTCTGCCCAAGTCTGTATATGTGTAAGTTATTTAAAAATAACATTGGGGAAGGAAGCTGCTGCTGCCAGTCCTAATGCATCTTCCACAGAGCTTTTCTGTCCCTTGAGCCCAAAAGGCAGTAAATTGATCCTTATGAAGAGCTAAAGAGAGGAGATACAAGTAGCTTTTCTTCAACTGCAGCAGAGATATAGTAATATTCTTCCTCTTAAATGTAGATGTTAATTTTTTATGCTTCAGTAAAATAGTCATCCTGTGAAGTGGTATTGAAGTTTAAAGAAAAAAATCTATCGTGTAAGTTTACCCTAAACCTCTTGTGTTTACCCTAAACCTCGTGCTACAACTTACTCCCATTGTCTCTTGTCCTATTCATTGGATGACAATGAGAAGAGTCTGGATCCATCTTCCCTACACTCGCTCTTAACATATTTATAGACATTGATGAGAAGTAGCCCCTCAGTCTCCTCTTAAGGTAAGGAAAGAGCAGTGTGGCTGTAGGGAGGAGGGTATGAGACTTCCCTCTTGTGGCAGCAGTGAGCTGCAGCTCGGCGTGGTTACCCTTGAAAGTACAGAGTTTTGCGGGCAGGCAGAGATTTCTTTAGCAGTGCTTATCTGGGAAGCAGTTCAACTAGATGGAGAATATGTAGAGGCTTCAAGAGATTCTTCCACGGTTCAGTGGGAGTGGTGAACTGTTGCTTGGGTTCGTTAGATAGCTTTTTAGTGCTTTGTGTGTGACAAGTGGGCATGTTTTAAAGTAACACACCAAATGGCCATAACCTATGTGCAGACCTGTCCTTTGAATAGTCTGCAGTGGATACACTTGGGAACTATTGGAGGATGATGCAGATAAAGGAACATGAGAATTAAAATATAGTATCTTGTTGGAAGCAGATTTCTGTACTTGGGCTGTCTATTGTAACTCTGTAGCTCTGATTTTGCAGTAACTAAGGACACAGCAGTTTGAGTTTGAGCCTGTAACCTCCTGGTTACAGAGTTTATGCATGATCACCAAAAAGAAGACTTGAATTCTGCCCCCTGAAAAAGAATAAAAGAATAAAGGTTATTTATTCTCTCTTGGTAATGAAGTTGACCTGAACCTGGTGTCTATTGGTGTAGATTAGCATGAATATATAATGGACTGACGACCTAGCTTCTATATATCCCCTTCAGTATTTAACAAATAA
>VYZU01087020.1:13896-29004 GCA_013401355.1 Ceyx cyanopectus | reverse complement strand
GGGGGGGGGGGGGGGGGGCACCTGGAAAGAATTCAGACCACAGCAGTAAAAACTTAAGTAAGAAAACATGCATGCAAATGTGATATTTGACATCTTCCTGTCTTAATTTTACACTGGAAAGATTGATGGAAGACATGATGACAGTTTTTGTATGTCTGGTAAGCTCCTCTCTAGGAAGAAGAGACGTTTGTCTTTTTATTCAGCATTTAGGCAAAGAGGTTGTGGGGTTAAACTGCAACAAGAGGGAATTGTTAGGAATACATTTTACCAGTGAAAATAGAGAATGCACAGAGTAGACACACCACAATCATTCACGTGCTATAAGAAAAGCCTTGTAAAAAGAAAGATCTGTGGTGTGTGTGAGATTTATAGCAAAACTGATTAGGATGAGATTCAAGAAACTTGTAACACACCCTCAATGTTTTGGGGTCTTAATAAGCGTAGGTTTCTGTTTTGTGCTGCTCCATCTGTTATGTTTCTCCCTAGGCCTCAAGGGAGCAAGAGCTTATTGTTTATATACCAGAGAAGCAGAAAAGAAAGGGGCGTTGATTCAGTCACTGTTGGCTGAGAAAGTTCTTGAAGAGTTGGTGGGATACAAGATAAAAATGACATCACTTGTAGGAAAGTGCCAAGACTTCTTTACAGAGAAAGAGACAAGAATGCCTAAGAAAGCATTGGTATGGGATAGGAGACACCCCCGTTTATCTTTAGTCACCTCTCTCTCTTTCCAGTATTTTCCTTTTCCCGTAGCCTGACAAAAAGGAACTAAACCAATCAAATTTAGAAAAGCTATTTAATAGTCTATTCTCTTACCTGCACCTAGCACCACTGCTATTCCTATATATGGGTAAAATAAATGCTGGAAAAAACCCTGTTGTGTCTCAAATGGCTATTGGCTTTCTAGATGTGTCAGCACCCCATGACACTGCATGAAAACTGCATAACATGATTNGTTCCCTCCATGCTATTTAAAACACTATGCTACTAAAATATTTATGGTGAGCTAGATGACTGAAAAACATGTTTGCTAGCTTTGCAGATGACACGAAACTGAGAGGGCTGCAGGTAAACTGGAGGACAGTATTAGAGTCTAAAGTGTCCTGACAAATTGAAAAATGGCCTCAAAAATTATGCAAATCAACAGATGAAAGTCCTACATTTTATACTTAGGAAATAATAAATAACAGAAAAATTACAGGATGAGGAACACAAGCCCACCAAAATCTCTGCAGATCATGAAGTATCTCTGCTAAGATTTATGGTCTCACTACTCCACTGCTGAAATTAGGAGACAGTAAATAAGGAAATCCATTTTCCTGTGCTTGAGATTTGTGTTTCATATGACACTGCATAGTATGATCAGTAGTCAGAGTATTGACAGAGGTCTTTTCATACACTATATATGTGCTGAACTGGGAGATTTGAGCAGTAGGTGTTTCTATACAACAAATATTCCAAACAGCTCTTAGAAGAGTTATATAAAAATACAGCTTCCTACACATTGTCCAACATCTTAAATAGATGTATAACTACCAAATCATCTTTGAAAATGTAGTTTCTGAAAATCTTAAGCCAATATGAGATGGCACTGTCAGAAGGGACAGCCCCATTCTCCACCCACTCTTACCCTGGTCATTCATTACCCACTGTGCTGGCTTGAGCAGTTCTGCAGCTCTGCGGTTTATTTATTCAGACCAGCTCAATGGTCTGGATGAAAACTACAAATAAGTGGCCAGATTTCAGCCAGATCAAATTGTTGATCCATCACACTCCAGAAAGGAACTTAAGAGGCTTAATATGTCCGCTTGTATTTGTAGTGCAAAGGACTAGCTGACTATCTATAGTGTTGCCCAAATTTTAGTGCTTTTAGGATAAAAAAAAAAAAAAAAAAAGCAAAAATGTTTATTAAAATCCCCAAACACTAGCAAATCTAGGCATCAAATTGGGCTAGCATGCAGTTACAGCAGCCTCATGGCTGCTCTTCCAGGATCAGGAGTTGACCAGGATCACCCTCTGTCTTTCAACATGGACATCATGACATCAGGATGGCATTTTATACAAAATGGGCAACAAGGATAATCTAATGTGAAAAATAAATAATTTTTTTTAAAAAAGGGATATAAAGACCTCTATTAGGAAAGTTTGGGGGTTCCAGGATCCTTCAAATAAATTTTCTTTAAAACTTATTTCAAGGTACTGCCCATAGGGCTATGGCAAGATGTACTCCAATACACAGGTAGAAATCAGCTGATCATTACCTTTACTTACTGCATTGGGTTCTAGTTACATACTCCATTTTCCTCTTTTATCAGAAATGGTCTCTGAACAATTGCTGATTTTCAATCAAATGTCAGTGAATGACCAAAAAAATGTATTTGATTTTCCCGATAAGGGGTCCTTAAGTCCTTCTTGTCCTTCTTTCTAGCATTATACCTTCTTTTTTTTTCACTAGATGAAAATACCATTCTTTTTTTTTTTTAGATACACTGAAATAAGCTTTCTGACAGTCTCAGGTGAGCTCCTCCAGTGCTCCCTGACCAGAGGAACAAACAAGGGACAATCCATTCACACCTGAGAAAGATTTAAAACAACAGTTCACATCTCCCTTTACAAAAAGAGAAACATACTGTCTGTAAAGCAAATAGCTTTGCAGGGAGACAAAGTGAGAAGAGCATTCACCAAATCCTGAATGAAGTGATTAAGTGATTAAGGCCTTTTAGCCATATAGCTGAGGTGGGCTTTTCACCAATCTTTGTCCTGAATTCATTGCAAGAACTGTATCCCCACAAGTACATTCTTGTATAAATGTTAGGCTAGAGATACATCCATTTTTAGTGTGCTAGTGTGGGGAGAGTGACTATACAATTCAAAGATGTAATGATTACAGAAGTGCCATATGTATGAGATAGATATTTCCAGATGCCTGAATAGGAGAATGTGCTGACTACTTATGCCGTTAATAAAACATGCTGTGATTTCTTTCCTGACAAACCAGAGCCCTGAGTTTAATGTTCTCAGTATGGGCATTATGTAAAGATGTTTAGAATGAGATCTTCATTAATCTTAACTACAACATGGCTACAGAAAATGCAATCATGTATCATTTATATCCATTTAGATAAAAGACACCAGGTAGGTAGATTTTTCTCATCTTCCTAACAACCACCCAGCAATTTTGGATGAACAACATAAATCATGATTCTGAACCTACTGACGATTGTGGAAAATACTGTGTTTTCCCACTTTTACAGCATCTTACTGGCTTCTATTTCAAACACAACTGTGCTTTCTTTGTCAGTTATCACGTAAGCACAGGTCAAGCCCTGACAGAAAAGCAAAGACAAGGGCAAGGACCCCTTCACCTCGATAAACTACTGCAACCAGCCTTCCACATCAAACTCAAGCCATTTCCACCTCTGCCTTTTAACCTCGCAGAGAAAACATGCAGGTAACACGGGGGATGCGGAAAGCCGATGGGGAGAGCAAGGCTCTCGCACGCAGGCCGCAATGCTGAGCCCACCCTCAGCGCGCCCCCGCCACCGGGCGCCTCAGGTGCGGCAGCCGAACGTCCAGCGGGCATCGTCACCTCCCGCTGCCACACCGCGCTACAATGAGGGTAGACGGACAGTCTGATGTGGCTGGAAACTACAAGACCGAGCGAAAAGACGTCTGAGGAGACGGACGGGGAGCTGCTGGGTTGCGAAAGGACGCAGCTCTGCAATGGCGACGGGGCCCGCAGGCAGGGAGCGGGGGGGAGGAGGTTGCGTAGCAACCGGCCCGGCGGCTGCGGCACCCGCGCTGCGGCCTGGCAGACAGCGCGGCGCAGGGCGGTTAGGGGGGGGCGAGTGGGGAGCCGCCGACGCCCGCAGATTGCGGAGACTCCCCGTGAAAACCTGCACCAGGCAGATTATTTTCTCCAGAAGGAAAGCTTCCCCTGCCTGCTTCGGCAGCACCTAGTCCAACGGGAGAAGCAGGAGGGGCGGAAAGAACCCTGACTTTATAGCGCAGGGTAGATAACGACAGGCTTGTAAAGAGGCAGAAAGGGAAGCGGTGTTTGCTCTGGAAAAGGGGGTGCTCGCTCCAGGGAGATAATGTGAATCCGCCTTCCAGAGTCACCAGCAAGGAAAAGCTGAGGCCCCTCGGCCAGCCCCAGCCGGGGCAGAGGTTGCTGCCCTGGCGAGCGAGGTCCCCTGAGTCGCACAAGCTGAGCATGGATGGTGCCAGGGATGGGCTTTAGCTTTCCCCTTCCCGAGAAGGAACCGCGGGGCATCATCATCCCTCCTTCCCTTAAGTTTGTTTGCCGTCTGTATCGGTTAGTCAGCCATGGCTTGCTGTCTGCAGTCAGCCCGTTCCCCTTCTTCATGTGGGGGTGTTTGTTGTTTTTAAATAGGAAACAGTGACAGTAAAACCATAGAAACGGACATGGGTAGTCAGTGCTTGGACAGTTTGTATGTCATCTCCACTTCTGAAAGATTGTGTCCTTATTTCAAGCTGTTGGTATGCTTTTCAGAAAAAAAATAACCTCAACCACATACCAAATAACCCCAAGTTTACATTTGATATACGTGAGAGAGCATCAGGATGTATGCATCTAACTTGTAACTTTGCAAAATAAAATAATCTGAATCTAAATGGAGCGTTCTCTAAATAGACCTGCAACTACAAACACAGTTTATTATTAAACTGCCTATTGTGGACCTTATTCCTAAAACCAAAACGCAATAGACATGGAAAGCACGAAGACCATCCCACATGGGGGAATTAAACATCTCCCTGTATAACATATGAGAATTTTCCCCTGAGAACTGTGCTGCTACTGACAGGTTCCCTGCATCTGCATAGCACCAGCTGCCAAGGGGATCCTGCAGGAGTTAATGCAGCTTGAATAAGCGTTAACTCCCTGGATATCCATCAGCCTCCAAGGGCAAGATGCCACAGACTGTGTTTGCTCATCAGTCCCTACCTGCATGTCCTACTGTGAAGCTGCACCTGGAAACATATCAAGGTCTCTGAAGCAGATTAACAGCAAAAAGCAAAACTGAAAAGCATCACTCCCTTCCCCTTGCATAGTCTCCACCAGGTTCCCTTTGCCACCAGAATGGAAGAGCTGGCTTTGTTTCAGGGAAGTGCCACTTCAAATAAGCCAGAAGCAAAGTGGTTTCAGTAATTTTGAAAATTAAGTCATAGACAAGGTCCTATATTTACTGTAAATATTCTTTCAGTGTTATGATTGTGCATGGGTTAGCAGTTGTTACTATATCCTTAGGGATAGAGTGCAGATGGGTCCAAACCAGCTACTAGTTACAGGTTGTCTGTCATGTTTCATAAATACAGATGGGGCTGGTGTTACTGTTTATTATGGAGATGCTTGACCTATCCTGTTTTGTTGTTGTTTGTTTTTGTTTTGTTTGCTTGATTTCTGGGTATTGGTTGTTGGGTTTTTTTAATACATTCCATTGCTTGATTATGCCAAACTTGAAATATTGGGGCTAAAATTTTCAGTTTTTGCCTCAGGCTGATTTTTGGAGGCAAGTTTCAACCCAAATGATAAAACTATTTCCAAGAAAAAGCTATGGATATGTATTTCTCTTTAAAATGTTATAGCTGTCAATTTTCAAAGCATGAAGTCCTGCAGAATGTTTTGCAGAATAACGTTTTGAATTTTGGACTTTTCTGTTTGACTGATATCTCTAATTGCCCAGAGCTGGAAAAATTTGAAAAATTAGTTTGCATAAATTTGGAAGAATACCCCATAGGTTTAAAGCCATGAATTCCAGAGATAATGCCTTTTCCTTTAATATTTCAGTGTCCAGTTGAGGGGGTTTTCCCACAGCTGAAGTCTGTGTATTTCTGGACTGTGCTGACTTCAGAGTGGGAATGCTTTTGTCTATGTGCTCTTAGTGATCCTATAAAATAGAGAAGGAAAAGGGGAGAGATAGGAAGAAAGGGAGACATCTCTGGGATTGAAGACTGGCAGCAGAAAAAACCTCAGGGGAAATGATATGTGGAAGAACTGTCTGCCTGGATGAAGAGACTGTCTCAAAATTAGCTATGGTAGTAGTCCTGGAGGCTGGTTGGAGAGACAAAAAGCTCAAAGACTTGCAGATTATTATGACTAAGAAAATAATCCAGGTAGTTCAGTTTGACCGCATAGGAGACCAGGCTGTGAAAAAGTGAAGGAAAATGGAAGGGGGATGGGGGAGCTGGTACAATGGGGCAAGCCAAGATAGTACAAAGCAAAAAAAGCTTGGACTGAATGGGCAACAGAGGGAATAAAAAGCTAAAATAACTGGACTGGAATTAATTGGAAGGGTGGACAGTAAGAACTGAAAAGGACTTTATAGATAATTTCTAAGGATGGCAAGTTCAAAGGTCTGTGACATGTATATAAACATATATTTAATAACTTCTGATCATTCATATGGGTATCAACATGGTCTCCCTAAAATTGTGTACAAACACTCCAACAAAAAAACACCTCTGACTGCAGGAAGGACTCAAATGCTACAACTGAGATCTGCTTTACTTTTGGTCCATTTGTCAATAGATACTATAATGTAACATTCACTGTCCTCTGTAGTACACTATATGGATAAATACTTAAAAGCAGGGAGATTTTGGAGGAGACTGTTTCATTGGTGCTGCACATGGATTGGGAGAAGTGACTAGCAGGAAGAAGAAGAAAAGGATATATGGGCAAAAAGTACTGTCTTTTGTGTTAAGGTCTGTGTGCTCTCTTGGAGAACTGGAAGGCACTGATACCTGTGTCATGATTAGGATTCCCCTTCCCTGGCATTCATATGTCTGTATCTGTAGGCATCCACATCTAAGCCAATCTGAACTCCTATCTGAACTGGAGAAAAATGGGTCCTTTAAAAGGCAATTCATCTGACCTATTTTAGACAGCTCCTTCAAGATGAGGCAAGCTGTGCCCTAGAAGTGCCTGTTTCTCTCCACTGACTTTAAAGGGAGAGAGATGAGATGAACCCTGCTCAGTACTCCAGTATGATGGTAGGCAATTCAAATTGCTCTTTTTACAGGTACCTACAAATCATATGTCTGATTTCCAGAATGTAAGGACAGCCTTAATTCAGTCTTCCATAAGTGACTGCTTGACCCTGCCACTTACTAATATACTTTTAATGGAACCTTATACTTCCACACTTCTTTATTAAACATCAGCCACATCTGTTGCCCCTGTTAACAATACTCCTACTTTACATTTTGAGAAAAAGAATCACATGTGTTTTTGGAAAGAGAATGACATATGAAAAAATAGGTAGTTTGCATCCTGATACACATTAATAGAGAACTGAATATTTCTGTTGCAGTACTTATTAAAATATTAATTATTGTAATTTTTAGTTATGATTTATTACAGCTCTGCCAGCCATCCAAACCTTCACACTATAGGCATGTCTATGGTTGAGCAAGTAGGTCTTTTAAATGAAGATGTCACAAGTGTGATGCATGTACAGCTGGATGTATATTCAAAATTTGGCAACCAAAAAGGAAAAATTAAACCAAACAGCATGAAATTAAATCTCATGATGAATAATACAGTTGGTGACGTGTTCAGCACAGCAGAGTGGTTACACAGCATTTCCCAGACTTGGAAACTTCCAACTTAAAAGCTGAAGATTCATTCCCCCAACCTCCCTTGCAAAGGAAGACAAAAGACATCACCACTACTCCCTCGTGACCTGACCAGCATGTTTGTTTCTCTGGGTAATGAAAAGCTCAGTCAAATACACAACATTAGGAAGCATTAAACAACTCTCTATTAAATTTAGAAGATTTTTTTTTTTTAATCTGGAAGGAAACAGAGTAGTTAATTGGCCCACAATTAAATAGAAATGCCATTAAAAAAACCCTGAAACAGCTTGCCAGGCCCAGTTTATGCTTTGCCTTTTATAGTGTCCGGATAACCTAACTGTCATATCAAGACATTAATTGAGAATATTCTGAATACTATAAAACCATCTTTATGGGTCAAGTTATCCTGAGGGACAAAGTGCATATGGCAGACATATGCAGTTAAGTTAGAGCAGGAGGTATGTAGTATCACTCTTCCATCAAGAAATTTGAAAGGCCCGAGGGAGCAACACAGATTTATAAACATAGGATCAGAGGAGATAATTATGGGCATTTTTTCTGATATTCTCTGTAGTATGTGGCTTATAACAGTCCCCTGATGTAACATGAGCCTTGGCTGGAATACACCAAATTCATGAGAATCCCTTAGTAAATCACCTGATGGAGAAGTATTATTGCAATAAATTGGATGCCTTATTTTATACTTAGACATCACTTTCCTGAGTAGTGAAGTTTAAGAAAACTTCTGTGCCACTTCTCCTTTTAAGTATGGGAATGTGCCGAAAATGGACAGCTGAGGAGTTACACCATATATCTGCTCAAAACTAATCTATTTTAGCTCCTGAATTTTTTTCATAAGTCAAGGAAAAACTTGCAAAGCAAACCACAGAGAACCAACAGCTGTAAAGTTCAGTCAGTTTCTTTACAGCAGATGCAGTTTCATGGCAAATAAAAAAATAAAAAAAAAGGAGGGGAGGCTTGTTCATTCTAGTATCATTTTAAAAATATGGGAAAAAAAGAAAGGTTGCTCAGGATAACCTACAAAAGTCTAGGCTAAAATACAACTGCAGTCTATTAGATCTGGGTGATTTGGAACTGAGATTCATTCAGTGGAGTTTTGACAATTTACTCCAGTTTGAAATCATTTACTAACTGTAAATTTCCTTCGAGTAGATTCCATTTGCATTTGTTGGTACATGTGACTAAAACAAGGAAGCAGATGTTGAAAACCTTCTCAGGAGAGTTCTTCCTTTCCCACTATGTTTGAGCCAGCAAAACAGGTTCTGATCAGAGGGAATGCAAGAGCTCCCCAAAGAGTTTTCACAAGCATTCTTTGCTCACAGTATCACCTGCAACCTGGAGATGTACCACTGCAAGGAGATCTTCCCACTGGAGCCACACATGCCACACTGCTCACCTCTGTACAGGAATGTGGATACTCATTTCAATATTTACTTTACAATGGATTCTATTTTTTTCTCATATGGATGGTATTTGTGTACCCTCCTAAAATTTTTCTCCTCCCCCTACATTAGAATGCTTTCCCCCTATCAATCACTCTTATATAGATTCCCAGAGTATATTTCTTTCCTTACCAGTTTCAGAATTGTTTGCCCATCTTCACAATATTTATACCAGCTCTCTCAATTTCTGCATCATATTCATCATCTTTCTCACTAAGGACAGATTTTTTTGAGAACGTGTGAATCCTTAAACTAATTTGGAAGTGAGGTCAATACTGAGAAAAGCTGTATAATCACTTTCCGAGCAATGGAGAATGCTTCTGGCTTCCCAGCTGCTGTGACTGCACAGAGCAAGATATCAGCTTGAGTAATAGCACCCAAGTGTCCTATATAACATTAAAGGTCATCATCTTCATGCCCTGAGGCTTAGAATCAAGTTTAATTTTTTTTAATTTCTTTTTCCTGAAGGATATTGGTGGACTAGAGTAACAGGCTTCTCTCTGTGCAGACAGACCTGCCTTCAGCTTAGCTTAGAGGGCCAAAGCCTTGCTTCAGATCAAAGATCATGTAATTCATAAAACCTACATCTGGCAAAAGGATAAATATCTTTTTACAGTCACAAATGTAGTAAAGGCTGTGTCAACTATAACTGAAAAGACTGTAAAAAATGCCAGACATTTGAGACAATAACTCTTGAAAATGTTCTGACTGATGCATATGTTTAGCCAACAAAACTACAAAAGAACTCTGCAACTCTGTCTGCAAGAGGTAAAATATTATTCTGTTGAAAAGTGACTGTCATAAATGTGGCACAGTAGCACAGTCAATTTCTTCCTAATCAAATTTATTTCCTTAATAACTTTAAAGATTTGCATCTTACCATTGCTACTGACAGTAAAACTGTGCACTTCACATTTTATCAATTAGTATTTTCCAGAAGCCAAATTAAAATAAAGCTTTAGTTCATCCTGCATCCCAGAACTTTCAGAGCATATTCTTATTGCTTCACCAGGATAATTTTTCAGTAGTATTACTGTGATACTTAGGAGGTTGTTGACCATCAGCACTTTTGTGGTACTTCACATTCTACAAAATGGAAAATGCCCATGCAGTGAAGAATCTGACCTGTGCAACTTCATTAGCCACCAAGATGTTAGTGCAGCCATCACTTAAGTCTCAATTTGGAAACAGTTGTGAAGCGTTTGTCTCATGCCTGCTCTCAGGTTAATGCAACTACAGATGGAAGATTTTTTCCTTCTGCCTGCTATCAGTACTTATCTTTTAGTTTCCATGGTTTCATTATTGACTCACAGTGAAGAGAAAACATATGGAGCTCAAACTCTACAAACACACCTGTTCTACTCCTGTGATACAACCTTGCGTGCCACAGTCCCAGTTAGAATAACCCCGCCAGAGACTTCCAGTGGGGATCTAACAAAGCTTGCCTTGTGGCAAGAGGTAGGATTTTCTACTGGTTTTCATTTGGTACAAAATTTTACTAAAACAAAAATACAAGACGTATGTTTAGAGATGGGCTGTAAAATTTAAAGTATCCTGAACTGAGTTCTTGTTCCATAATAGTTGTGGTTGTATAGAAACTGCCCATACACTTCCCTATAAGCACATGGTCTGCTTAGATACACAGGTGCTACTTCAGCCTTCTTTTTTTTGGCACTTGTTTATCAAATTCATTTTTAAGCAGCAAATTCAGACCACAGAGGTCAGGGAAAGCACACTTCTTTCTGACTTTGCTCTACCTGACTGCAGTTTTTGATGGCCACTATTCTTCTGGATCACAGCCTGTCAATTTTTTCTGCATGCATCTGATTCCATTTTACATACATATGTGAAAACTGGCTCCTAATATATCTGTGATCCTACTGAGACAAATGGGTGAGTCTACAACATGGTGTATTGCTTTAGACAACTTGAGTCAGACTCCTAATTTCAGAGTGAGTCATTTACATTTATCATCAAACAAAGCTACGTTGGGGTCAAAATCTGCTGAGGATTTTGCTGTTACACTGAGGAGGGTGAGACATGGTAAAGATGGTATAGAAAAATCCCATTAATAATAATAAAAAAGTATAAATAACACTCACTCAAACAGGAAGGCTGTTTCTGCCTCAGTCTCAAGCCTGCTGATTATCATGTAACAACCAAACAAAGTTCATGCTGCTGTAGGAGAAAAAACAGCAGTAGATGTGGATATACTGTATTAAATTAGTTATTGCAGTACCAGTGACTGGGAAGTTATGGTGTGATAGGCTAGCAGGCCAAATAAATACCCCAAATAATCAAGTGGATTTACATTTCCATAATGCACATCCACTGCCTTTGAAACAACTAAGCTGAGAGCTGGCTAAACCTACTGCAGTCATGCTTTTTACTGCAGGGTTGAATGGTACCCAATTTTTTTTTGGCTAGGGTGGTCATTTGACATCTAGAGTTACTCAAAAGCTATATATTACAACTCTACTGAAGATGAGACAAGCAGCACCATATGGCATAAAAATTGGACATCTCTCATATGACAGGTCCGCATTAAACAATGAGAAGAGCACTTGCTGGACACCCATCATCTTAAAATGCATGCCTGCTAATGTTAACTGATGTTACCAGTTTGTCCAAGTAAGGTAACTATGTACTGAATAGTGTAATCATTATTTTATTGAACATGATTCTCTTTCCTGATGAGGGAATTCTGCATTTTTTACCACATAATGGGAAATACTTGTAAGGATGTCCAGAAAGATGAGAGAGAACTGGATGTTACCAGTTCAAGAACAATTCATCTGGCCAAAATCAGATTCTGCCAATATTTAATGGAAACTGAGCTAAGAATTGAGAAGACCGTGATCAAGAACTGTCATCAGAATTACACAAAACTTTAAAAAAAAACTTCCTAAAAAAGAAATCACTGGACTTCAGTTAAAGAGACCAGCAGTTATTACTCCTTTTTAGATTTTTTTAAAAACTTCTTCTATATAGTATAAACTGAGCTGACAGTTTTGTTTGCTAAGTAGTTTCTGTAATGAGAATCAGTTTTTTAATGCCTGTAGCTTTGCCAAACACTAATAGTTGAGACTGAATTTGTTTGGTTTTGGCCTCATCCTGACTTTTTTCTTTAATGATGCTATAAATGGGAAAATACTTCTTTCAGTGAAGTTAGAAAGCTTAACTTGACAATGTGGATCCATGGGTCCTCATGATACTTCTTATTCCTTCACCTTTAATGATTTTAAGAGCAAAAATTTTACCACTGAATAGAAAAGGTACATTTTAGTCTGTTTATTGGGAACATTTTGGGATTATTTCACTAATCTACAAGTTTAAAAACAGAAGAGCAAGAACAATGAACCTGCATTGTTGTTTTGTTTTTGGTTTGTTTTAATAAGAAGCTAAAAAGGTTGGTTTGTATTTTTTTTTGTTGTTTTTGGTTTGTGGGGTTTTTTTGTGCTTACTGAATGTGGTAATACTGCTGCATTAATATACTAAGGTAGGTGCTGCAGGTAAGACTGCAGTACTAAAATATATTTCCAGCTATATTTTTTCTTAAGAACCTTTGCTCTAATCTCTTTAGTCCAAATTTTGTCAAGTAGGCTGCTCAGGCAATATAAGAGTTTGCATTTTGTTGTGCCTATTTAAATTTATTGAAATCTGGCCATTCAACACTTCTCTAAAATAATTTCTAAATGTGCTCAGAAAAAGCTTCTTAGCAGCTTGCAATAAATACATACAGAGCTGCCACGTGTTGACTGTTTCTGCCTGGCATTAGCAGCCCCTTCAGTGCAGTTGATAGTGATACCTGCTGAGGCATCATAAGCTGAAACCAAAGCCTTTCTGCTGTTCCCAAACCAGCTGGTCAGAAAGGGGAAGCTGCCGAACTTAGAAGTAAGGGTAGGAAATGGAACAATAGTAGGTTCAGGATCAGAAATAAGAGACATAAAGTTGCAAGCTTCAAAGAATTAGGAATTTGACCTGAATAACATGAATATAGTTATTCAGTGTTTCTTTAAATTCTCCTCTTTCAGTAACTTGGTCCAAAACTTTCTTTATTGCACATCTTCCCAAACGTGCAGTGATTACAGAATTACTACTTTCCTCCTTAGCTTTTTTAGTGATTCTTATGGCATTTAGTGATTCACAACATCATTTGCCTCCTGTCATTAACACCTCTTTGAAATCAGGTATTCACAATTGGCAGAAATGTCTTTTAACCCAGTAATTGTGAGACTAGTAGGTATCAGCAAGATAGGCACAAGAAATGGATTCATTTGAGTGGCATCAGGAAGCCTCCAGAAAGGAAGTCTCCAAGATCCACGAGGCTGCTCAGCAAGCTGGAACAAGAGGGCTCTGATGGGTGAAAGGCTGCCCCCCACTCTGGGGGAATACAGGACTGGGGTCCATTGCAGCAAAGGATCCACACTGTCCTCTGGAGAAGTTAGTGAGAGTGTCTGTGTGGCCTGAAAACAACATAAGCAACACAGTAAAAAGCTTGTTTGTGATTTTCGTGCTCCAGGTGTGAGCTGGATGAGTAAGGGATTGCAGTTGGATTCATTGGTGCCTGGTACGATTGAAGCAGAGAGGCCACATTAGATTCCAGTGTCCTGTTCCCTTGGTGGGAGAGTTTAGGGGCTGCTCAGGGGCAGAGCAGGCCTGCAGGTAGTGGCCCAGCAAATCTGTGCATCAAGGTCTGTGATGAAGAAATTGAGCAAGCAGTGCTAGCAGTGTAACTGCTGCTGGGCTCTTGCTCTGGATGCAGGGTGCGTCTTCTAGTCTTTGCTGTGGAGATCTGATGTTATATGTGTACAGAGTACACTTCAATTGGAGTACTTAAGATGAACAAAAATAAGAAGGTTTAAATATCTCTTAAAATTAAGTTTCAAAAATGTAGGGAGGGCCAGCTTTCTCTTAGGGTCACCTTTGGCTTGAACTCCTCCAAAAGTATCTGACTTCTTTGCTACATGAAGGTAACTGGATCATTCTTTGACATGATATGGCCATTTATGTGCTTGTATTTCCCAAAGACTGTTGTCACATATTAACATACTCAAAATCTGTAAGAATTCAGTTTCAGTATTTTCCTTTAAGGCTTGTAACAACTCAATGGGTTTTTATTTTAGTTTTTTAATGTAAAGTAACTCTATAGCTCATCTTTGAATCGATATTCTTATTTGGCCTACTAAATGCATTTGATGAACACTGTATAATTTATGGGATTAAAAAGTTATTATCTCCCGAAACATTGGTACAGTCTAAAAATCAAAAATAGAGAGCTGGGTACTTCTCCACTTGTCTAATATCAAGAACGTGAGTCATCCCAGTCATCCCATTGACATGCCTGTTTTTTATTGAAGTGGGGCCTATGGACATGAGAGCATCATTTATTTAATGCATTTATCACTGGGGGAAACTGCAGACCATTTAGATGCAATCATTCATCTTTTCTCCAGATCTGTTGAAGAATGGATGATCCTTTACTGTATAGTGAAGATATCTTCAAACACTACAGTGGCCAAGCCATACCCATATATACATGTTGTAAACATTGATCAGAAAAATGCAGTTAAGCAGGGAACTCACAGAGATGGCAAGAATGCGTGTGAACCTTCTTAACATTTCACATGTATCTAAGGAATCTAAAGCCAAGGCAGAATCTAGCATTCAAATCCCAACAGACAATTTTCTGTTGCTTCACTAATCACCACTATAAACCAGATCACTTTTACACAGGTGTGTGAAAATTTTGATGCTTTCCTCTTTATCACCTCATAAGAGAAATCAAAATGCATTTAACCTAATCACACATTCTTTTTTTCCTCACATACTGCCTACTGAGCCCTTTCTCTGATCTGTGACTCTCTAAGTCAATGCACCTCTATGTTGGTTTTTTTTCCCAACTAAATAAATGATTGCTATAATTAAGAGAAGGTAAGAAAAACAACAGAAGGTTTGAAAGAAGAGTCAGGGGGTACTGCATGAGCTTCCCACCTCCTGAGTCATTCTGCTGTCTCTCCTAGTGTTTCATGCATAAAAAAAAAAAAAA